>JAWNOE010000178.1:0-16037 GCA_035046095.1 Drosophila pseudotakahashii | reverse complement strand
ATCGTCACAGGTGACGAATCATGGATCAATGCTTATGAGCCCGAAACAAAACAGCAATCGACCGTGTGGGTCTTCGAAGACGAGCCAAATCCAACGAAAGTTGTTCGTGGAAGAAGCACTTCGAAGCAAATGGTGGCCTGTTTCTTCGGTAAAACAGGTCATGTGGCGACTGTTCCGCTTGAGCAACGTAGGACGGTCAATTCTGAGTGGTACACCACAATTTGTTTGCCTGAAATCTTCGGAGAAATTCGAAAAACGAACAAGAGAAGACGGATAATTCTGCACCATGACAATGCGAGCTCTCACACATCAGCTTAAACCAGCGCCTTTTTGACCGGCCAAAATGTCGAATTGATGGGTCATCCGCCATACAGCCCTGACTTGGCACCCAATGACTTCTTTTTATTCCCGCACATCAAGAGAAAAATGCGTGGTCAACGATTTTCGACGCCAGAAGATGCTGTTGAAGCGTTCAAAAACCATGTTTTGGAGGTGTCTCAATCGGAGTGGACAAAGTGCTTCGACAATTGGTTTGAGCGCTTGCAAAAGTGTATAAGTCTTGCTGTCTTCGAAAAACAATAAAACCATTTTTAATCGTAAATATTCGCATTTTCATTATTAGGCCAGAAATATATATAGCAGCCTACGTATTAATTCCAAAAATTGCTGCCAACAGAACCGTCTGCGGCCACTGATTTTCGCCCTTTAATTACCCTTGCTGTTTTTTAATTCATTAATTAATTTTTTAATTTATACTTCGGTTCATTTGTGAGTCATCCAGTTTAAGGAACCAGTTCCATAATTGAACTCAGTTGCCCGACTCCCTAGACTCACGAGTCGTCGATGAACGTTTATCGGATACATACCTATCGTTATCTGGCCTAATGCAAACAATTTTGTTAAATTTGTAATCTGTTATCTAAACTTGGAGTTTCTATTCTTGCTAAAGTCACTTAGTACAAAGTTTCTCTTGTATATTTCATGTCCCAGTGAGTATCGAATTTCTCGGTCTTTTAAATTGTAACTTTTCTCTGCTTTCTCGTAGGCCTGAGTATCCTTTCCTTTATTTTATCCTTGTACAGCTTTTGTCGTTCGGATCTGGACAATTGGGCTATCCCCGCTTCATTAAGAGCATTCAGCTTGCGAGCCAGCGAATAATCTTTACTATGTGTAAACATATGTTGTCCGAACATGGCTAAGTATGGAGAAGTTCCGTTGCTGTTATGAATGGATGACCTTGGCGACGCTTGTATGTCCGCTAGGTGTTCATCCCATCGTGTGTGGTCATCCTGGATGTGTTCTCGAATTGCTGCTAATACTGATTAGTTTACTCTCTCTGAAGCATTGGACTTTGGAGCGTATCTCCCTGTTTTCATGTGCGTAATCCCTTATTATTGCAGCATATTCTCAAATTCCTTAGAGATAAACTGCCTTCCGTTGTCCGAATGGATTGTTTCTGCAACTTCAAATTGGGTGAATATATCTTCTAGCAGGAACCGGATTACAGCTGTCGATGTGGCTTTCGGCATCGCTTTTAGTATGACTAATCTTGGTTAAGTGATCTCACGCCAATAACATTGTGTTTCCTCGGCGGGAACGCGGATAATTTCCTAGGAAATCCAGGTACAACTTTTGAATGGGTCGATCTGTCCGTACTTCCTTTAAAACCATTGCACAGTGGTCGGGCTTGTATGGAGCCGCGGCCATAAATACTTCTAGATGTGCTATTGTTATGAAACTTTTACCAAAAATCTAAAAAAATTGTATAAATATATGTTACAAAAATTGGTCAGATCGTACCACTATATCCTATAGCTTCCATAGGAACGAATTTCTCAGTGGTTGCGTTCACATGAGAGAGCAGTCATAAATTAATTTCTTGTAATCATAATAGGCTGAACTTTTTAATGTAAGTTATTTACAAGCTTAGAACTGTAATATAAAAACGTGGGAGTGATTACTCACTCCCACCTCCCACGCCCACCTGCCCAAAAAAGTTATAACAAGCAAAACAAACAATAATAAAAAATGATATAATATTTAAATGGTTTCATCAAATAGCATTTTTAAGATCATTAATTAACCCAATCAACACACTTTTAATTCTTTGGGGTTGATTGCCGCATTTATTCTGCCAAATGCTAAAAACATGCTTTCGAGAATACTGGTAGTTGGTATTGGTTCCTAATAAAATAAAACATTAATAAAACGACAAAATAATCTAAAAACATAAAACATAAAACACACAGCAAAAAGAAGCAAGCAAAACAAAAAAAACAAACTACAACTAAGCACACACAGACACAGAACAAAAAAGTGCTTTCTCCTAGATAGAGCTGCTAAAATAAATGAGGTTAGGTTGCATTTTTTAATGGCACAAGTGCATCGGCAAGTTTCGGCAGCTGAACAAAACATTTTTATAATCTTGAAATATTAATAAATAACAGAATATAAACATCATTGGGGGGTAACCGGGGGAAAGCACTTAAAACTCTACCTAAAACATTGTAATGCACACTATTTACGAACTAAATAGGACGCACTTTTTACCACTTAATTACACAAAACACAGGACAAGTTATTAATTTATGTATCTGTATAAACAAAGTATATACTGTTATGAACAATATCCATTATAAACGAATGGGATTAAACCGTGCTATATAATTTATTAGAATTTTTTAAATTTACTGCGTTGCACTGCACTGTTGACAAATTGCAAGTAAGTAAGCAATTGTTCGCACTGGACTTTCCAGTTTTAGAAAGTCCCGTCAGAAATTCAAAAAAAAAAAACTATTGTGTCGTAAAGCTTAGACAATTAGCTGATCATAAAACCGGGTTTCGGTAGAATATCTCAAAATCAATTTTTTGATTTTTGGCCTATGGCAGCGACCACTGTGCATTGGTCGTTTTATCTGCGTTGTGTGTTTGTTTTCCTTGTAGTTTTCACAGGCTGCTACGAATTATACATCTGTTGAAGTCACGCTAAGGTCTTTCCCATACCTCCGTGTATTGCCATGTAGCCGCAGTGAGCTTGCTGGATTAGAGTCGTCGTCAGAGCTTCAGGAATCCACAGTTTCCATTCCAACTCGTCGCTTTTTTCTCTATTAAAGTGTTTCTTCTTGAAAAGAAGTCCTTCTTCCACACGTAAGTCCCGAAACTTATCTTTTCCCTACTCTTCAATTAATTGCCACGATGTTGTCTTTCCCTTTTCGGTGCCTTTCAACCTTCCGTTCCAATCTTTGAGCGTCATAAGCCTACTCTTAGCTTCGCCGAAAATAAAGCTATTGGTCGGTCCGATCCCTCTACGTCCTGCTGGTACAACACTACCCCCCCCAATTCCTACTTGGCTGGCATCACAGTGGGTCCAGAAGTGTTTCCGCACAGGTAAGTGCTTTCTTCAGCTTTTCAAATGACGTAAGTAAATTTTGTTGTATTCTTCAGATAGTCGGTGAGAGCCGCACTTACACCGGAGATAAACCTGCGATACCATCCTGCGGTTCCTAAGAAGCTGCTTAGCTGTCGCGTATTTGCACTTCCATCTTCATAATCGCCTCAACTTTCTTCGGATGTGTTCGTCAAGGCCCCGTCACCGATAATGTATCCTAAATATCGCAAATACTTAAAACAAAACTTTGATTTCTGTAGGCCGATCGTCAAATTTGCTTATTTAAACACTCTGCCACTACTTTTAGCAAAATGCAGTGTTCTTCGAAAGTCTTGGATATTATCAGCAGGTCATCCTAGTAAACAAAGACGCGGCTGCAAAGACGCTGTGGGATTACCTCATCCATTACTCTACATAACCTTTAAGCCGAATTACATAGGTCGAATGGCATCCGTCGAAACTGATAAAGTGCCCTTCCGGGTACTGTGAAAGCGGTTAATGACCGACTTTTTCATCGATTTTCACATGCCAGAACGCGGGTTTTAAATCGTTACTGCTAATGAAAATCGTCTCATGTACCCGCCTTTTGAACGACTCAATGTTTTGAATGGGTAAGCATCCTTCACTGTAAGTGTATTTAGTTTTCTCGCATTTAAGCATGGCCTATTCTTTCCAGGTTGCTGTACCAGCGTCGTTCGGTTATTCCAGGGACTTTCACTTAACTCGATGACTCCTAACCGTAGCATTTCATCGATTTCTCCGAACAGGAGCTGTTGTTTTGCCGGAGAAACTGGAAGGAATTTCTCCTTGACGGGTACGGCTCCTTCAACTAACTGTATTAAGTGTTCTTCTACTTTGGTAATTTCTAATTCTTGACTTTCGTATGTCAGAAAACATCCTTTTGCTTCTTTCAGCTGCTCAGCTTGTTTAGGGGATAGGATAGTGCCTTTAATCGGTTCTCCTTTGGCCATGAGTGTTGGGTTGAATCGTTCCCACTACTCGATGCTGCGTACCTCCTTCTTATTTCATTATCGATTGTTAACTCTCTAATCTCAGTCCTAACCTTTCCACTATTTCTACCTTCCCCGAACAAGCTGACTGATGCCCCGGAATCAAAGAGACCCACGATTTCTAGATCTTCTATCTCGACCTGTGCGAATGGTCTATTGCTACCTTCCACCGCAGCTCTGATGGCCGAACAAATCATCTTTCTTTCCGCTTTCCGATGCTGACTACTCCTACGGGCTCTGGCAACTTTAGGAGAAATGTGCTGGTCTGGGCTACGTGTCCCCAGTAATTTGCTTCTCGGACTGCTATAGGTTTGTAGTACTATGTACTAGTTTATTTATATTTATCAGAATCCGACTCATTTTATTCCCCTTACAGCTATACTTATAATTAGACATGCAATTTGACGAGGCTTTCATTTGTTTGTTGCAAACGGATTGGACCGTGGTTCCTCGTTCTTGCCGAAGCTCCTCCCACCGTTTCCCGTTTGGCATCGCGTACATCTTGGAGTCCTCACACCGGGTAGTCCACACTTAAAGCAGAATACATTTAATACCTCCGATACACACGCTTTGAATGGGTGTCCCACGGTTCCACAATTCCAGCAGGTATGGACAACGCTCATCTATCCTCGGACGATCCTTATATCCACGATGAGCTTCGAGGTTGCTTGGTTGCCTGGTCCATCGAGTCGCCAATATTTGGTTTTGTGATGTATATCGGGTATATTATTCTCGAAATCTGGTCCCTTATATTTTTAATCTAATAATAATCTAATATCTTTATCACCTTTAGCCGGAAAACGGCATATCTACTTGAAATCTGAGCGCTAGCATGGTCTAGAAATACACCTCGTTTTCTCTTGGCTTCTGCTTCCCGGTGACTTTGGAACTGCTGTTGTAGTGCGTACCTCAGATAAGGCCACTCTTGCTTCTCCGTCGACCTCACATACATCCAGTACCATTCCATGGCTTGTCCTTCCACTAATACATGAAAATCTCGTAGGACCCCTCTTCACGGCACCTGATACGACCTTTGGAGATGTTCGAGGCGGAATATAAATTCGACAACGGGCATGCTTCTTGGACTTCTATCGAAACTTAGTCCCACTTCCGCAGCTACCCTACTTTAAACGCGGAATTGCCTCCTGCTCCGCTTGTTCGTCGCTGATCTTGTCCTGGGTTAAGGTGGTGCTGCGTCACACCGTTTCCAGGAGGATATTCTGGCGGTGTCGTGTGAGACCCATTCCATCTTCCTTGTTCCTGATCCGTCGCCCAGGCGGTTTGCCGATACCCTTCCCGTGACGATTCATTTCCTGCTTCTCAGATAACTTCCCAGATGTTGGCGGCGGGAATCCGATTTGGTGATGTAACCTCGGCAGCATGTTTGGCGGAGGTTGCTGTAGCATCCTCGGATCGAATGGTGGCATCGGATTCGCCTGAAGGTGAGTGCATCCGCGTCCCTGAAGAGGACATTTGGGCCTGCCCGATTTGTTGTCCTGACGAACCTGCGTAGATGCCTGCCATGCTGCGTTTTTCTTTATGAAATCCCTGCGCCATTCTGCCATGCACTCATTGATGTCTTTCATGAACTGCTGCTTAAACGCATTCTATTTATATTTGCTTTCCTCATTCTTCACATTTTTCTAATATGGGGGGATGAGACGTAGCTATTTTTACTACCCACTAACTTTTCTCTCCTTTCCTTCAGTTCCTAATCCGTTCGTGTCAATTTTCTTTTATAATTATTTAACGACTTCTGTTCTTTCAGCCCTTTTCCAAAAGTCTTCTTTCTATTGCAGGTAGTACAAAGGAATAATAAAAAAATAATAGAAAAAACATTGTAACTTTGTAGGAAGTAGGCGTTTTGATTTTTGACAATTGAAAAACAACATTTTAAATAGGCAGACCTGCAAGGGTATTTAAACTTCGGCTGGCCGAAGCTAACTTCTATTCTTGTTTTCTTATATTTTTAGCTTGGGCGTCATTTGTCATGTCCCGCTTTTCTAGCGGTGTAGTCAACGGCTAGTCAACGTCTCTCCCAGGAATGGGAACAACCAAGATGGTATTCACGCATCAGACAAAACAAACACAAAACGGAATTTTAAACTTGGACAAAGGCTATTTTCTTTACAACGGATTTTGGAACATGTGGACTGGACTACATTGCTAAATTCATAGTCCTTGGAGTCCCTCTCAACCAAGAGAGCTGCAACGAGTCAATCCGTCTTGATTAATCGCTTCGGCTGATTGAAACGGATCGACCGGTAAGCTGGCATTCGTACCATGATCGTTCGGCTTGAAGATTTTACCCGTTTGTGATCGAATAATTTGAACAATCAGTTGGTGTGATCGTGCGCCTTAGCGTTTATCAGTGTGACCGTGCAGCTCGGGTTTATCGGGCATTCGTAAGCTGTCTTGCCTCGGTTTTGTTATTTAGTTAATAAGCACACATATATGAAGTTGATATAATATTTTTTTTTAATAATAATATTTTATAAAAAATGTGTGACTTGTATGTAAACATACAAGGAGTCAACAGTGCTTTATATAGTTAACAATCAAATATTTATTTTGTTCTTATTAAACATGAATTCATTCAAACGCATGCTCCCTTAATTTTATATCGTGGTTACAAGAAATTTATAATCAACTTAATCCTTTCACAATCAATTATTGTAAACTGACTCCAAGCCGTAGTCATCGGGAACGATTGAGCGCTTCGGAACGATCATTTTGTCCACCTACACCCGAAGCGAGTCGAGTAGTTGAACAAACCCGAAAGCCAAAGTGTAACCCGATCGTAATTATTCGTGAGTTTACAGGATTAAACGAAAATTCAGGCGCGATGATCAATAGTACTTGATCATACTCGTCGCAGCTCTCTGGTGTGCATCCTAGTTCCTATCTCGGACACATCTCCCAACTTTGTGTTTTGGGTCGTGCTAACTCGCCTAATTCATCTCATCTTTCGCTATCACATCATATATCAAAAATTTCTCTTAAATTCTATCTTTTATAACGATAAAAAGTTAAAGTTAAATAAATATGGTTTTTGAGAAATATAAATTGAAATGTAATTTGGGCGGGTTACATAATGGAATAATTTTGTGAGTTTATCTTTAACTTTTGTTCGCAGGGATTAAGCCGCTCACAGTTTTTCGTAGAGTGTAGTTTCCTAAATTTTTCTGTTGGCAAATATATTTTATTTATTTACTTATTTGTTTGTATAAAGCATGTACTGCTCAATGGACTTAAAATTATATATATAGTATTTACAACACAAACATCATAAATTTGAATAGGACAATATTAAAAGTAGGAGTACTTATCAAGATGATGATGAAAGGAAAGGGACTTCTACCGAATTAGCCTTGGCAGAGTACTCATAGGATATTAAGTGGTAAAGTTTATTATAGTTCATTGCACACAGATCAACTAAGTCGACGGCGCCAGTGATGAGTTTGAGAAGTAATATCTCATCCTAACAGGCCCGACGATCATTTAAGGTAGGTAGATCCAACAGGCGCAACATGTCTCTATAAGAAGGCAAAACAAAGCAGAAATAGCTTTTGGACGGATTCTATCATATTTTGATAGTGCTCGTATTGTGGAGACGAATTCGAGAGACGTAAAGGAGGTCACTAGTGAAAGGGTCATTTAATTCCTTAGATCAGCGTTTGATCAAAGCTAATAAGCACTTAGCTTTATTGGAGATAGTACTGACGTGGCGATTAAAACAAATCTTATGGTCAAATAGGACACCAAGATTAAGAACAGTATCGAACAGTATTGGATCGAAAAAATTACACGGATTTACATTTATCTGGATTAAACAGTAGCTTGTTGACTAGGCATTAGGATTGAAGGTTATTTATGTCGAGCTGGAGCTGCACGTAGGAACTAGGTGAGGTCAAATGCATACGCAACTTGACATCATCCGCATACATAAGTACATTGGAAAACTCAATTACTTGAGGAAGATCATTGATAAATAAGCCAAATAGTAAAGGACCAAGGTTACTGCCTTGTGCTTGGGGATCTTAATCAAAACCTGTGGCCACCCAGGAATAAGTGGCCAATTTTCTCGGTGAAAAGTCGATTTCTTCCTGGTGGCTGGTCTCCGTTTATTCTCTCACAAATTGTCTGCTCCAATATTATTCTCTCCGGAATATTCTATAATTAATTTAAATTGTAACTTCACTCAAAATTAATGCTTTTTAAATGTATCTCGATGGATGCTATATCGTTGAATTCGTTACGATTTCCCAAGTTAAACTGCGTTTTCCAAAAATTCCCCCACGCAAGGATTCTTAGCACAAGGACCTCAAAGTTCGAAAAATTCGAAAATTAACTTGGCCAACTTTCCGGAAGTATCACAGGCAAACGGATTCATGTTTTTATACCCGTTACTCGTAGAGTAAAAGGGTATATTGTATTCGTGCAAAAGTATGTAACAGGGAGAAGGAAGCTTTTCCGACCCTATAAAGTATATATATTCTTGATCAGGATCACTAGCCGAGTCGAACTAGCCATGTCCGTCTGTCCGTCTGTCCGTCCGTATGAACGCTGAGATCTCGGAAACTATAAAAGCTAGAGGATTGACATTTTGCATGCATATACTCTGAGTTCCTACGCAGCGCAAGTTTATTTCAAAATGGTGCCACGCCCCCTCTAACGCCCTCAATCGCCCTACACCATTTTTTGAAAGGTGTCTGGCGCCCACACCATTAAAGATATTGGAAAACTAAAAATGCAGTTTTATTGTGACTATCAATACCTATCGAAATGTAGAAGAAATTTTTCAAATCGGACCATTCGTTAAAAAGTTATGCCTGATCAAAGATTTTATATATCTATCTCCCTCGCACTCCCTTAGCTGAGTAACGGGTATCTGATAGTCGGGGCACCCGACTATAGCGTTCTCTCTTGTTTTTTATGTTAAAGTTTAAATTCAAGAAAACATAGTCAAAAAACATAAACATGTTGCATAGTGTTACGTAGGCTGCTATGTATATTTCTGGCCTAGGCCATACTAAGTTTTGCCTGGCGCCAACTGACGTTTTCATTGGGAAGTTTGACATGTTTTAGAAGAAACGTGCTCAGAACGTTTTGACGTACGGCCATAATTTGTATTGCTTACAGTGACTTGAAAAAATCAATTTGGCAGAAAATGGAACTAACTCGTGAACATTTTCGCGCAATCATTTTTCACTGCTTTCGACGTGAATTAACACGACAAGAGTGCATCGATGAACTTAAATCTTTGTATGGCGATGGAGCACCATCTTATAGCACTGTGAAAAACTGGTATAATGAATTCAATCGTGGCCGACGCTCTCTCGCAGACGAAGGTCGTGAAGGTCGTCCAAAAACAGTCGTTGTTCCAGAGAACATTGACGCCGTGCATGAACTGATAATGCAAGATCGTCATGTGACATACCGTGAGATAGAGGCATCCTTGGGCATTTCTTCCACCAGCATACATTCAATATTGCATGAACACTTGGACGTAAATAAATTTGTTCTCGTTGGATCCCGCACAATTTGACAATCGCTCAAAAAAAGACTCGTGTGGATTGGTGCAAAAAAAATTTGAAAAAATACAATCGCGGTGTTTCAAAAGACGTTTATAAGATCTGTTACGTACGCCCTCTCCTTCAATTTATTTGATGGAGAAAGATGCACGTAGAAAAACAACATCGAATCTCGAGGCAAAGGGAGGGGGGCAATCGACACATTGACTCACCGAAAACAAGCAAAGGAATGTGCAACTTGACGATCTTTGAGTGGCACACGGTCAGAACAACGACCGTAACCCTACACCAGTGGCTGGCAAAGTGCACCAGTCGGGCATTGACACTACCGATAGGGGAAATCATAGGTGGGAACACCTAAATATGCAAACCTATCACGGGGGCCGAGGAAAAAGCTCTATACTGGTATAAAAGACCGTAGCCGGATAGAGAAGGTAGACAGAATCTAGTCTGGTCTCATATTGACGGAAACCACTAGCTCTGAGGGAGGACGATTTCCCCCATGGGCTTCGGGCATCTGCCCACGGAGTCCAATGCCACCAGTAGACAGAATTTATTCTGATCTCGGGGCAATATAGTGTAAGCACTATATTCCCCGAAGCCATCGAAGACTGGAGCCAAGACCGAAGTGCTAGAAGGAAGTCCCTGAGCATTCCATAGGACTGCGATTATCCCGAAGGAAGTGCTTCCACGAAGCTGGCAACGATTTCCACTAAGAAGAGGTCCTAGTATATCCTAGCTCTGAGAAAGACGAGCGTCCATTTGTGAACATATAAACAACAAGGACTTCGCCATGGGTGTAACTGATTCCAAAGTGGCCCATAGTGCCGCCAACGTGATTATTACTGTTAAAATAATTGATCACAAGGACGTCAATCGTAACCTTAAAATCGTCATCGGTATCTTTGTTTTCGTGACCACCCTGAAAGTACTCCAGATGTACAAGCGATCCGTGCAAGGACGCAGGGACCAAGAGCACGCCATGGAACAGGCAATATGCCGCCAGGTCTAACAAGACAATAAAGTGTAAGAAACAGACCCAAAACCCATAACAAAGTGACAACAAAAAAAATAAAGGCAATTAAATGCCTTAATTACAGACAAACGTAAAGTGAAGAGAACATAAACAAATTGTGAACTCAGGGATTTATGAATGCAAGTGCAACAACAACAACACAAAGTGAAGTGAGCAAGACATCGGAAACGAAGCTGCCCGCAACTCATCAAACCAGACGTGTGCCGCCGTGGGATACACCGACATACCTGCATAAACATACATACATAACTGCACATATATATATATATTCAATAAGTGATTGTGTTTAAGAACGAGTTTTTTTTGTTGTGTGCTTTATCGATAGTGTTTGCACGTATATATATATATATATGTTTCTAATTTCTTCAAAAAGCCCAGGACCCAGCGCGTCGAGATCTCATCGCCCAGGACCAATAAAGGGGTAAGTTTGTCGGAACACGGTTCCTTTATTCACTATATATATATATATCCGTGCCTTTGATTTAAATTATCTAACGTAAATCCTCCAACTTAGGCCTCTTCAAGGCAATATAATATTTTTATAATTAATCAGTAAGCTTTTGTCTTACTTTTTATAATATAATAAACATTGACTTTTCAGCGGCGAGTATCAGCCTTGTGTTTGTATGAACAATCACAAGTGTCCTCAGAGCGACGTTTGTAGTCGTAAATAGTCAGCAATTCTGCTGACGTGTGCACCTTTGTACGGGTGATAAATTCGATACTCTCCGCTAACAAATTTTGTTGGTCAATTAAAAATTAAATTCATATGTATTCCTAACCATAATATTACTCATAAATGGCACTAGCCAGTATTTTATTCAATAAAATTGTGATGTGAAAACGAACTTAAAAACATGAAGTGCTAAGTTTTAAAACGGGGGTTGCTGACGCGATAAGTGGAGTAGGTGAAGAATAATGACATAACTTTTGACGAACAACCTTGACAATAGGGGATCGTATTGCGCGGCCCGCGACGATCCATTTGGCACACGATTGTGTGAAGGGGAGGGAATGTGGCCGAAACATTGCCCGATCATATTACGATCAAGCAAAAGCTTAGCTTGTGGGGCAATGTAGACTGATGACCGACGGACTTTACAACTTTTACTGTTTTCAGGCATCTTTAATATTTATTCTCGTTATGTTGGAGAGGAGAAAGGCTTACCAAGAACCCACCCCATCCGGCGAGCTTATGTCGGCAAAATTGGTGCCTGAACATCGGATGTCTTTCCTTCGGCCCAAGTCCTTTCAGGACTAGGGCACTAATATGCCCACGTAACAGAATTGGCGCCCAACGCAAGGATATTTCATACTTCTTAAGGACAAAGGTTTTAAGTAGATTAGCACGCGTGTATTAATTTGTTTTTGTTTTTAAACGATTAAATTCAGAAGTCCCCAACTTCTGCGACAGTCAGAATTGAGAAGGCCTCTCAAGCAAGACTTTGTCTCAGAATAGAGGTATGACTTTAGGAGTTGCCAT
Source organism: Drosophila pseudotakahashii (assembly GCA_035046095.1). Classification (NCBI taxonomy): domain Eukaryota; kingdom Metazoa; phylum Arthropoda; class Insecta; order Diptera; family Drosophilidae; genus Drosophila; species Drosophila pseudotakahashii. The sequence goes on along the minus strand of JAWNOE010000178.1, from coordinate 3,586 downwards.
TGTATTTTTAAAATCATAGATATCCTTTGTTTCTTTCATAAGAAAAATTGCTAAAAATTTCCATCGGGAGATATGAGGTTTTCTTTTATAATACTATATAATTGTATGCCGACTGACCTTTCTATTTTTGGAAATTAACGTAAAAACAATTTAGATGTGCTTTTTGGCCGACGCTACACGACGTACTAGGGAAGCCCGGTCGTTTGATAGGCTCGAGTCCAGAAGGAGCAGGAGCGCAGATGTTACGGTAACGCATTTAGCCATTGCGGTGCGGATGTATTGTGCGATTGTCGATCCAGGACAGAAAAGGTGGGTGGGGGAACTGACAGGAAACGTAAAGCCGACGCTACACGACGTACTGGGCCAAGAGTCTGGTCGTTTGATAGGCTCGAGTCTTTACGGCATCCTTTGACATATTTGGGCGGGGGACGTATTTTAGTTTCTCTGGCCGACGCTACACGACGTACTGGGCTAGATGGTCCGGTCGTTTGATAGGCTCGAGTCCAGAGAAATAGGAAAACTGCTGTGGATCCCGAGAATGATCGGTCAGATAGCAGCAGGTTGTGGAGCCCGAGAATGATCGGTCAAATAACCTGATTTCCGACGACTGGCGGGAGGGGGATTTCGGACAGACTTTTCTTCTAGGCGCAGCTGGTTCCCGTTGTGAACGTTAAAGCTGACTAGAAGGGAAGAAGAGCTGTTAGTTCAGTGGAACCCATTTGTGTAGAAGCTGCTAATACCTCTAGTTAGGGATATTTGTTTTTCTTGTTTGTGGGGCTTAAATATCGGACGGATTCTTCACCAAAGAGATACTTAGTAATCGCAAAACAGCACCCCCCATTATCTTTGATTTATATTCGCAAACCTTAGTCAGCAGTACTTGACTGATCGCGCGAGTGAACGAAAAAGAATAAGACAAGGGTAAAGTGTGTGTCATTGCTCAAGAGCACAAGCGAAACACAAGTGGAAAAGATATTTAAGCGACTAAAAGAATCTTTGGCCCAAATGAAGGGGACAAAGAAGAAAGTGCTTTTCCAACCCACGACGGGAAGAATTACCCGATCGGCAACACGGGGAGCAAATCAGGCACACAGGAGTGCAAGTGCTGACGCCACGCCACGGAGACTCAGTTCTCTCGACAGAGACAACCTAAGTATCTTCCGCGAATCGGAAGAGCAAGAAGAAAGTAGATCCATTGAGGACAACATGGATCAATTAGACGAAACCGAAGGAGCCGTAGGGGGAGAAAATTTTCCTCTGGGTCAGCCAAAGGGACGCTCAAGTATGCTCCCACAGTATGAGGCCAACCCGACAAGCAGTTTAGAAGCTGCCGAGAGAAGAGAGCAGATAATGCGATCAGTGATTAAACAAAATAATGAGACACAGGTAGCCATGCAAGCGCAGATAGAAGCGTTAAAGGCGCAAGTAGTGGAACTACGATCCTCACAGTCCATGAGGGTGGAGCAGCCAGTATTACCACCACCACCTCGGTTTCCGGCACACCCATCTGACAGCTTCTTGTGCTACCAAGAGACGCCGCCTCTCGAACCGCTATCGCAGGAGACTCTCAATAGCCAGAGGCATCGGCTTCGAGATCCCCGGCGCCCCGACATCTCCCAACACCACCAACCCCGAAATAATGGCCCGGACACAAGTTATCCCCGACACCCAGAGTATGACCGAAGCCCCGGATTCCCGGCGTTGAAAGGAGTCCGACTAGACAAATGGAATCTGAAGTTTGATGGAAACAGCCGCAGTATGACGGTCGAAAGTTTCTTGTTCCGCGTCGAACGGTTGCAAGAACTTTATGGGATAGACCAGCGACAAGTGTTCCGAGAATTCCATAGCTTGTTGGTAGGAGTTGCCAGCAAGTGGTATTGGCAGCTGATGGAAGATCGAGCCGAGGACTACGAGTTTGACTACTACTCGATAACCAGGGAAATGAAACGCGCTTTTTCCTCCTCCGGGAGTGACTTGATGAAGATCAAGGAGTTGATGGAGCGGCGACAAGGGCAAAACGAATCTTTTAGCGACTATGTATCTGATATGCATAACTTGCATTTCCGATTGCAGAACAAGCTAGAAGAAGAGAAATTTGTGGAACTTATCAAGGACAATCTAAATGCCCAGATGGGAAGCTTGTTGCTGACATCCCCGATTAGGTCGTTAGCGGATCTGAAAAAGGAAGGACTTAGAGTGGACCGCTGGTTAAGGAGTAACGGCAGGGCCGCACGAAGCAGGCCGGTCAGTGAGCTCGAGGATTACCAGACGCCGCAGGATTTTCCAGACACTGTGAATTTGGAAGAGTTTAACCGGAAGCGAAGAGGTTAGAAAGCGGACATGCCTTACTAGATTCCATGACGCCACTTGTAGAGTGTGTGAGAAAATAGGAGGCGATGCCGACGCTAACCCAGCGTCTTTTCCGCGGAGTCCGTCAGGCCAGACCGGGACAGCCGGGCGGATCAAATCAGTCACATTCCCGTAAAGACCACCATTCCCAGACAGATCTCTCCCCATAAGAGCCTAGAACAACGAGAGAGGGAGTATGAACTGGCAAGACAGCGTATCTTCCAAGGCTCGGAAGATACGGACAACACGACAGGGGACACACGGAAGATGCAGAAGCTATATGATGCCCGAGCAGAATATCGCAAGCTCAAGCAGAAAGTAGTAGACACGGTAGTAAGCATACAAAACGATAACCGTTTCTTTGCCAAAACTAAAGTCGACGGAGTAGCAATACTAGCGTTACTGGATACAGGCGCTAGTGCGAATTGTATTGGCAGAGGAGCGGAAGCCTTCTTAAGGAACCGGACGCGGCTCATAAGAAAGCTCAACGAAGAATGTGTGCGCACCGCTAGTGGCGGCGAAACCCGAGTAGTCGGAGCCATAACCCTACCCGTGGAATGGGAAGGCGAGACTAAGGATCTGGAATATTTGATAGTACCAGGTCTGACACAACGTTTTTATTTCGGAATCAATTTCTGGGATAAGGGCGGAAACGAGTTTGCAGCCATCGAAGCACCACCGGAGTACGACTTAATGACCGGAGACTTGGATATGAACGACCCTCCTAAACCCGAAACCGCGTACACTCCTCATCAGCTATCCCCCGAACAACACAGTAAGCTGAGGCAAGTAATTGAGACATACCCATCATGTCGGGATAAAGGTTTCGGAAAGCCCGGTTAGAGCAGTCGGATGCACATGAGACTCTTGGTGCAGGAGTGGGTCGAAGCCACACGTTTAAGGGCGCCTAAATAATAGAAAAGAAAAACAAAACCAGCACTAATTCGTTGGTCGTACGAAAATTCCTTTTTGCGAAGTCATTCCATGCGTGTCCGTATCGATCACTTCGAGCCTGTTACGTACGCCCTCTCCTTCAATTTATTTGATGGAGAAAGATGCACGTAGAAAAACAACATCGAATCTCGAGGCAAAGGGAGGGGGGCAATCGACACATTGACTCACCGAAAACAAGCAAAGGAATGTGCAACTTGACGATCTTTGAGTGGCACACGGTCAGAACAACGACCGTAACCCTACACCAGTGGCTGGCAAAGTGCACCAGTCGGGCATTGACACT
>JAWNOE010000177.1:0-16295 GCA_035046095.1 Drosophila pseudotakahashii | reverse complement strand
GTTATACGTCCGCCTACGGTAAACGGGCTGATACATTTGTGTATTTCGTGCAAGTATTGCAATTCATACGGATCCGCAAGAAAAGGAAAACGACCGTTCTTGAGAGTAAGTAAGTATGTAAGTATTTCATAACGCGCACCCCGCGCCCCTCTCCGGAAAGTTTTCTGATTTAGTTTCTGTTCCACATTAGCGTCAAAACAGACCCAGTGGGAAGCCCAAGTGGTGACTCTATGCGTAAATCAGCGAACATGGAAGAGCTGTAAAACCGAACTGTATAAAGAGTGAAGCGATCGGAAAATCACATGGCCAGCGTCCCTGAGCATAGAACCCACTAGAAGCCACAGTGAGGTTAGATTCGACATGTGCAGCAGACCCGAGTAAGGTTTAACTCGACGCATGCAGAAGTTTGGTTAATTTCGGTCCATGGTTATCGGAAGGCAGAAACGCTCACATTCTAAGAGACGCAGCAGCATTTTGTTTTCTTAATTATACCCGTTACTCGTAGAGTAAAAGGGTATATTGTATTCGTGCAAAAGTATGTAACAGGTAGAAGGAAGCGTTTCCGACCCTATAAAGTATATATATTCTTAATCAGGGTCACTAGCCGAGTCGAACTAGCCATGTCCGTCTGTCCGTCCGGATGAACGCTGAGATCTCGGAAACTGCAAAAGCTAGAGAATTGGGATTAACCACACACATTCTTTGGCTTCCTACGCAGCGCAAGTTTGTTTCAGCCGAGGGCCACGCCCCCTCTAATGCCCACAATTGCCTAACGCCCACAATAAACGATTTTAAAAAGTGTCTGGCGCCCACACCTTTAAAGATTTCGGAAAAGTAAAAATGCATTTTTATTGTATTTATCAATACCCATCGAAATGTAGAAGAAAATTTTCAAATCGGACCATTCGTTAAAAAGTTATGCCCGATTAAAAATTTTATATCTCCATCTCGCTCGCACTCACTTTGGCTGAGTAACGGGTATCTGGTAGTCGGGGCACCCGACTATAGCGTTCTCTCTTGTTTTGTGTGCATTTAGACGTGCAGACATACCAATGTGGAACGTGAAGGTTCATTTTGTTAGACAGCGCTCACATGCGTAGATCAATTGTAACTGTAAAAGGAATTTTGATTCAATTTAATGTAATTGTACAAATTCCGTCCGAATCTGTGATTTTGGGTTGGCAGAGGATCTGCAAAAGCACTGGTTATAAGCACGAAGCACACGTCTTGGCCTTTCACTGGTTTTATTTGCAATGGCGGCAGCCACCGGTTGGTGTTACCGTATAACGATCTTACAAAAACGTCGGCCTTTTGGCTCAATTCGCAGTTTTACAATATTTCGTTAGTGTGAACATTATATTACTAATAAATGTGGTATTTACAATGCAGAATTAGTTAATATGAACATGATTTTACTAATGAAACGTGGAATTTACAATGCAGAATTAGTTAATGTGAACATGATTTTACTAATGAAACGTGGAATTTACAATGCAGAATTATTTAATGAGAACATGATATTACTAATGAGATTCTGAAGTTAGCGTTCGCTAACATGCCGCCCCCTTTGCCAGGCAAGGATCCGAGCTTAGTCCAAAATTTCCTTCAGCTTGGTAAGATTTCGGATTGCCTCTTGCAGATGCAGCGAAGGGCGAGATGGTGGCTTATATTGCTGCGTTCGGTAGTCGCTGGAAGCACGACGTGTCGTTGAACGGCTTCTTCTTTCCTCGACTTTTCGCTTGGGTGTGGTGCTTTTAGCCACAACCTTAGACTTCTGCTTGTCGCTTGGTGATTTGGAACGTCCTTCCTTTGACTTGCATTCGTGCAGCCTATGTGTGGATGCCAGGCAGTTGGCGCAATATCCCATTCGTCGAGCCGCCTGTCGTCGTTCTAAGGAATCCAGTTTAAGGAACTTCGCGCAGAAGCGAAGTGGGTTGCCTTTGTGGCACATTTGGCATTTGTGCCCCATCTATTGGAGAGATAAACTTTTATTAGTGATGCTTCATTATCGGGTGTTGATGAACTGGTGGGAGGGTGCTAACGGTTCGTGAGCTTAGTAGTCTTATTGATCTTGTAGAAAAGGGGTTTCTTTTTTGGGAAGAAGAACTAGTTTTACAATTGGTCGGGTTAGTGGGCCTGATCTTGTTTGTAGATCAACCACGCGAGTGTTTTGATCGCCACCAGGGTGTAGCTTGATGACTCTGCCGAGTCTCCACTCAGTTGGAGGGCAGTTGTCCTCTCTGATGATAACAATATCGTCTAGGTTAATGTTTGCCGCAGGGTGCTTCCATTTATACCTACGATGGAGTTCATGTAGGTATTCATGTCGCCATCGGGTGCAAAACTCTTGATACATGACCTTTTGCTTCTGCCAACGATTTTGGATGGAAACGCTTTCGTTTGGGTCTGGAAGGGCCATTAGGGGGGCTCCAGTTAAGAAATCTCCCGGGGTTAGTGGTAGCAGGTCCATAGGGGTCTGGAGTTTAAAACTGCCTCTATTTTAGCAAGAATAGTGGCGAATTCTTCTAGGGTGAACATGCGATTGCCTGCTACTCGAGTAAAGTGTTTTTTAAAACTCTTTACAGCAGCTTCCCATAGGCCACCCATATGTGGGGCACGAGGGGGTATAAAATGCCATTCTATTTCATGGTTACTGTATTGGGTGGCGATATGTGCACTTTCGGATTGCATAAAGGCGTGGAAGTTCTTTGCAAGTTCTTTACTAGCGCCTACGAAGTTTTTTTCGTTATCGGAAAACACTTTCTTCGGTGTTCCTCGACGGCTGACAAAGCGCTCAAAGGTTTGCAGTAACGCCTTGGAGCTAAGTTCAGAGACCGGTTCTAAGTGGACTGCTTTGGTCGAGAAGCATACGAATATGCAGACGTACCCTTTAACTAGTCGATTAGTCCTTAGTAGAGAGGCCTTTAGGTTAAAGGGACGTATATTTTTCACAAATGTCATAGTCATTGGATTGAGTGAAGAAAAGGTTGACATGTTTTTTCTCTGGAGGAGTCTTTGAGGGCATGTCACCTTTTGGCCATTTATCTTCCGAAAGAGTGAGCCATTCTGGCCCGTGCCACCATAGAGGAGTAGCTTTTAACTCTTTTGGATTACATCCACGTGTGCCCAGATCCGCAGGGTTATCTTTGGATTGGACGTGGTTCCAATGAGCATTGGGAGCTTTAGATTTGATGCTAGCTGTGCGGTTAGCTGCAAAGGTTTTCCAAGCCGCGGATGGCTTTTCTAACCAAGCTAGCACGATAGTCGAGTCGGATCAATGAAATATGTTTTCGCTTGGTAGCTGAGTTGTCTTTAACACATGCGATGTAAACCTAGCAAGCAGATGGGCGCCGCAGAGTTCTAACCTAGGGAGGCTGATTGTTTTTAATGGTGCTACTTTGGTTTTTGTGACTAGCAGATGAGATTGCATGGAATTTGACGTAGCGGTACGGACATATATCGCCGCACAATATGCCTTTTCAGACGCGTCCGAAAAGCCGTGTATTTGGACCTCTTGGGTTGGACTGTACCCTACCCACCTGGGTATTGTGAGAAGCTTTAGTTCAGGTAATGCGGCTATGAATTTATTCCATGTGGTCAGAGTGTTTGGACTAACGCATTCGTCCCAATCTTGCCCTTCTTTCCAAATGGATTGGAGAAGCATTTTTGCCTGAATTACAATAGGCGTGAGCCATCCTGCCGGGTCAAACAAAGTAGCTGCGTGGGATAAGATTTGTCTCTTAGTGATGGTCTTACATGGAGTGGGTGCGCGGATATTGTATTGGAAAACATCTTTGCTTGCGTTCCATTTAATTCCCAGCGTATTAATTGTGCTTGCCTCTGCAACTTTCAGAAAATCTCCGTCTAGCAAGTCTGCTCTAGGAATGTTTTGTAAAAGTTGTTTGTGATTGGCCGTATTCTTTTTTAGCAGAAATCCTGCTGATTTGAGAGCATCACGGAGTTGGGATTGAGCGACTTCTGCTCTTTCTATAGAGTGATCTCCGGCTAAAATGTCATCGACATAGGTTTCCTGAAGAATTATTTTACTGGCCATGGGATGGCTTTCTTTACAGTCCTGGGCCAGCTGCCGGAGAGTGCGTATAGCGAACTAATTGAACTTGATTGTGGTCGGAAAAGAAGTCGTTGGTACTGGCGATCGTCCGGATGGACTAGGATTTGGCGATACATTTTCTCAATATCACCATTGAAGACGTATTTGTACAGTCTCCAGTTGAGTAGGATTCCCAACAAATCGCTCTGGAGTGTAGGCCCTTTGTGAAGTACATCGTTTAGAGAAAATTGTGTGGTCGTGCGACGAGACGCATTAAAGACTACACGAAGCTTGGTCGTTTTGCTTTCAGGTCGAACGACCGCGTGATGAGGCAGATAGAAGGAGAAATATTTGTTTTTAATGATGACTTCCCGTTACTCGTAGAGTAAAAGGGTATATTGTATTCGTGCAAAAGTATGTAACAGGTAGAAGGAAGCGTTTCCGACCCTATAAAGTATATATATTCTTAATCAGGGTCACTAGCCGAGTCGATCTAGCCATGTCCGTCTGTCCGTCCGGATGAACGCTGAGATCTCGGAAACTGCAAAAGCTAGAGAATTGGGATTAACCACACACATTCTTTGGCTTCCTACGCAGCGCAAGTTTGTTTCAGCCGAGGGCCACGCCCCCTCTAATGCCCACAATTGCCTAACGCCCACAATAAACGATTTTAAAAAGTGTCTGGCGCCCACACCTTTAAAGATTTCGGAAAAGTAAAAATGCATTTTTATTGTATTTATCAATACCCATCGAAATGTAGAAGAAAATTTTCAAATCGGACCATTCGTTAAAAAGTTATGCCCGATTAAAAATTTTATATCTCCATCTCGCTCGCACTCACTTTGGCTGAGTAACGGGTATCTGGTAGTCGGGGCACCCGACTATAGCGTTCTCTCTTGTTTTGTGTGCATTTAGACGTGCAGACATACCAATGTGGAACGTGAAGGTTCATTTTGTTAGACAGCGCTCACATGCGTAGATCAATTGTAACTGTAAAAGGAATTTTGATTCAATTTAATGTAATTGTACAAATTCCGTCCGAATCTGTGATTTTGGGTTGGCAGAGGATCTGCAAAAGCACTGGTTATAAGCACGAAGCACACGTCTTGGCCTTTCACTGGTTTTATTTGCAATGGCGGCAGCCACCGGTTGGTGTTACCGTATAACGATCTTACAAAAACGTCGGCCTTTTGGCTCAATTCGCAGTTTTACAATATTTCGTTAGTGTGAACATTATATTACTAATAAATGTGGTATTTACAATGCAGAATTAGTTAATATGAACATGATTTTACTAATGAAACGTGGAATTTACAATGCAGAATTAGTTAATGTGAACATGATTTTACTAATGAAACGTGGAATTTACAATGCAGAATTATTTAATGAGAACATGATATTACTAATGAGATTCTGAAGTTAGCGTTCGCTAACATGCCGCCCCCTTTGCCAGGCAAGGATCCGAGCTTAGTCCAAAATTTCCTTCAGCTTGGTAAGATTTCGGATTGCCTCTTGCAGATGCAGCGAAGGGCGAGATGGTGGCTTATATTGCTGCGTTCGGTAGTCGCTGGAAGCACGACGTGTCGTTGAACGGCTTCTTCTTTCCTCGACTTTTCGCTTGGGTGTGGTGCTTTTAGCCACAACCTTAGACTTCTGCTTGTCGCTTGGTGATTTGGAACGTCCTTCCTTTGACTTGCATTCGTGCAGCCTATGTGTGGATGCCAGGCAGTTGGCGCAATATCCCATTCGTCGAGCCGCCTGTCGTCGTTCTAAGGAATCCAGTTTAAGGAACTTCGCGCAGAAGCGAAGTGGGTTGCCTTTGTGGCACATTTGGCATTTGTGCCCCATCTATTGGAGAGATAAACTTTTATTAGTGATGCTTCATTATCGGGTGTTGATGAACTGGTGGGAGGGTGCTAACGGTTCGTGAGCTTAGTAGTCTTATTGATCTTGTAGAAAAGAGGTTTCTTTTTTGGGAAGAAGAACTAGTTTTACAATTGGTCGGGTTAGTGGGCCTGATCTTGTTTGTAGATCAACCACGCGAGTGTTTTGATCGCCACCAGGGTGTAGCTTGATGACTCTGCCGAGTCTCCACTCAGTTGGAGGGCAGTTGTCCTCTCTGATGATAACAATATCGTCTAGGTTAATGTTTGCCGCAGGGTGCTTCCATTTATACCTACGATGGAGTTCATCTAGGTATTCATGTCGCCATCGGATGCAAAACTCTTGATACATGACCTTTTGCTTCTGCCAACGATTTTGGATGGAAACGCTTTCGTTTGGGTCTGGAAGGGCCATTAGGGGGGCTCCAGTTAAGAAATCTCCCGGGGTTAGTGGTAGCAGGTCCATAGGGGTCTGGAGTTTAAAACTGCCTCTATTTTAGCAAGAATAGTGGCGAATTCTTCTAGGGTGAACATGCGATTGCCTGCTACTCGAGTAAAGTGTTTTTTAAAACTCTTTACAGCAGCTTCCCATAGGCCACCCATATGTGGGGCACGAGGGGGTATAAAATGCCATTCTATTTCATGGTTACTGTATTGGGTGGCGATATGTGCACTTTCGGATTGCATAAAGGCGTGGAAGTTCTTTGCAAGTTCTTTACTAGCGCCTACGAAGTTTTTTTCGTTATCGGAAAACACTTTCTTCGGTGTTCCTCGACGGCTGACAAAGCGCTCAAAGGTTTGCAGTAACGCCTTGGAGCTAAGTTCAGAGACCGGTTCTAAGTGGACTGCTTTGGTCGAGAAGCATACGAATATGCAGACGTACCCTTTAACTAGTCGATTAGTCCTTAGTAGAGAGGCCTTTAGGTTAAAGGGACGTATATTTTTCACAAATGTCATAGTCATTGGATTGAGTGAAGAAAAGGTTGACATGTTTTTTCTCTGGAGGAGTCTTTGAGGGCATGTCACCTTTTGGCCATTTATCTTCCGAAAAAGTGAGCCATTCTGGCCCGTGCCACCATAGAGGAGTAGCTTTTAACTCTTTTGGATTACATCCACGTGTGCCCAGATCCGCAGGGTTATCTTTGGATTGGACGTGGTTCCAATGAGCATTGGGAGCTTTAGATTTGATGCTAGCTGTGCGGTTAGCTGCAAAGGTTTTCCAAGCCGCGGATGGCTTTTCTAACCAAGCTAGCACGATAGTCGAGTCGGATCAATGAAATATGTTTTCGCTTGGTAGCTGAGTTGTCTTTAACACATGCGATGTAAACCTAGCAAGCAGATGGGCGCCGCAGAGTTCTAACCTAGGGAGGCTGATTGTTTTTAATGGTGCTACTTTGGTTTTTGTGACTAGCAGATGAGATTGCATGGAATTTGACGTAGCGGTACGGACATATATCGCCGCACAATATGCCTTTTCAGACGCGTCCGAAAAGCCGTGTATTTGGACCTCTTGGGTTGGACTGTACCCTACCCACCTGGGTATTGTGAGAAGCTTTAGTTCAGGTAATGCGGCTATGAATTTATTCCATGTGGTCAGAGTGTTTGGACTAACGCATTCGTCCCAATCTTGCCCTTCTTTCCAAATGGATTGGAGAAGCATTTTTGCCTGAATTACAATAGGCGTGAGCCATAAGATTTGTCTCTTAGTGATGGTCTTACATGGAGTGGGTGCGCGGATATTGTATTGGAAAACATCTTTGCTTGCGTTCCATTTAATTCCCAGCGTATTAATTGTGCTTGCCTCTGCAACTTTCAGAAAATCTCCGTCTAGCAAGTCTGCTCTAGGAATGTTTTGTAAAAGTTGTTTGTGATTGGCCGTATTCTTTTTTAGCAGAAATCCTGCTGATTTGAGAGCATCACGGAGTTGGGATTGAGCGACTTCTGCTCTTTCTATAGAGTGATCTCCGGCTAAAATGTCATCGACATAGGTTTCCTGAAGAATTATTTTACTGGCCATGGGATGGCTTTCTTTACAGTCCTGGGCCAGCTGCCGGAGAGTGCGTATAGCGAACTAATTGAACTTGATTGTGGTCGGAAAAGAAGTCGTTGGTACTGGCGATCGTCCGGATGGACTAGGATTTGGCGATACATTTTCTCAATATCACCATTGAAGACGTATTTGTACAGTCTCCAGTTGAGTAGGATTCCCAACAAATCGCTCTGGAGTGTAGGCCCTTTGTGAAGTACATCGTTTAGAGAAAATTGTGTGGTCGTGCGACGAGACGCATTAAAGACTACACGAAGCTTGGTCGTTTTGCTTTCAGGTCGAACGACCGCGTGATGAGGCAGATAGAAGGAGAAATATTTGTTTTTAATGATGACTTCGAAAGGTTCGGCCTCTGTCATGTGGCCCATGTCGACGTATTCTAGCAGAACATTGTCGTATTGTTTTTGTAGGTCGCTGTCTTTGCTCAAGGATTTGTGCAAGCGAACATATTGACCCATGGCAGTGGTTCTGGACGGACCCAGTGTCACGCTTTCGGGAAATTCGGATTTGAACGGGAGACGAACCATATATCGTCCATCTGAAAGCCTTTGCGTTGTGTCTGCGAAGTATTGTTCGCAGAATTCATCAGCTTCAGAAACTAACTTAGGTACAGATATTTCTTCAACTTCCCACAGTTTCTGCAGCATTGTGCCGATTTCTGGTCCTGAATCTTCCACTATTGTTGAGAATGAGCACGTATGATGGCTGTTGGATAACGGACCACTGATTACACTGTGCAGCATTTTTAGTGCTTTTTAAATTTACCTCGATGGATGATATATTTTTGAATTCGTTACGAATTCTCAAGTTAAACTGCGTTTTCCAAAAAGTTCCCCGACGCAAGGATTCTTAGCAAAAGGACCTCAAAGTTCGAAAAATGCTGAATTTGGCCAACTTTCCAGAGATCTCAGAGGCAAACGGATGCATGGTTTGATTCGATGTTAAAGTTTTTTAAAAGATACACTCTTTATCTTTCAAACCCCATACTTAGAATAATTTTAGGATTTTTTTTAAGGCAGAAACAAATTCTAGAAAACATAGTCAAAAAACATAAATGTATACAGCTGCGGTTAAAATAGTAGTAGTGTTGCCACCCTGTGTTTTTAAAAGTTTGATGTTGTAACTTTTTTTATCCAATTAGTCTAATAGTAACATTATAATCAATACAATATTACCAGGAAAAGATCAATTACAACAACAAACAAAAAAATTTGAGGGGTGCCGTCGCTGCCTAATACAAGGTCTATATCTGCGGCTGTTGAAAAATTTGGATCAGCTAGCTCGAGTTGATTTAAAATCGAGTCGCTTGGCTTCTGGACTGATATGGAAGGTAGGATATTTGTCAACTTTTTAGGAACTATTGCTTCCGTATGGATTGAGTGTTGACCAGAGGCATTATTGAGTTTGAAGCTGCATATTTTGGAGGATGAGCTTACATATTGGCCTCCTATGCCAGATTTGTTGGTATGTATTTTTCGGAATGGTAAGCTTAGGCGATTTTGAGCCTTTTCAGTGATAAAGGATCGTTGCAAACCTTGATCTATTAAGGCACGCATTCGAAAATTGTCGCCTTTATAGTTTACGTACACCATTGCAGTGGGAAGAATTACCTGCTGGTTTTGAGATGCGTGGTTTGCTGTTATTTCTTGAGAATCGTGCTCATTGGGTCTAGAAGGAAAGTGTAACAACGTGTGGTGTGTTTTTTGGCATACGTTGCATGTCTTTTTACTTTTGCAGTCTTTCATCGTGTGATTGTATGCCAAGCAATTTATGCAAACTTTTGCTGCTTTGACAAATTGGAAACGATCTTGAGGTTTAAGTTTTTGAAATTGCATGCACTGTCGTAAGTGATGGGAACCTTGACAATGCTTGCAGTTCTGGTCTGATAACGTTGAATGAGATAGTGTTGGATGCTTGTACGGGAATTTTGTGTTGTTAGGGACCAAGGGTTTTACTGGGGTGATCGCTGCTAGTCGTTCTAATACTTCTACACGGGATGTGAGGAAAGTTGTCAGCTGCTGCCAGGTTGGTAACTCTTTTATTTTTTCAAGAGATTGTGCCCACAACGACAGAGTCAGCTGTGGTAACCTGGACGAGCAGTGAAAGACTATAAATGGATCCCAGTTATCGTTCGGTACACCTTGAGCTTTCAGTACTGCGAGACAACTTCTGATAGTGGTTTGGATTTTTTGAATTTCCTTGCCATCCTCGTTCGTGAGTCGCTTGATTTCAAAGATCTGTTTTAATTGGGCGTCTACCAGGAGTCTTTTGTTTTCGAATCGATCGTTTAGAGCGTCCCAAGCTAGTTGATTGTTATCGTCGCACAGGGGAAAACGCTTGACTATTAAACCTGCTTCTCCGCGAGTTTTATGTCGAAGATGGTATAGCTTTTGAGCTGTGGTCAGTCTTGGGTGGTTGGTATAAACAGCTGTGAACATGTCCCTAAACGAGTGCCAGTTCTCATAATCCCCATGGAATGGTTCGGTGTCGCACAGTGGTACTTTCATGTGACTTGAGTCGTCAAAAAGGTTGGTTGAGTTTGTCAGACCCGATGAGTCTAAAGAGGCCCTGTTTAGTGCGAGTAAATCTTTAAGATGTGCTTTGACTCGAAACATTTCATCTTCGCATTTATTAAATGTATCGAATGCGTCGGATTGATCACAGTTTTCTTCTCCTGAGGTCATAGCATTTCGAAAATCTCGGTCGACCTCGTTAAACATTGCGTCTAATCGAGCTAGGCGTTTCGAGGTCACTGATTCGCGCGGATCTAACTCAAATGTGTCTGACTTGCCGCAGAATTGGAGAAGTTTAAAGGTAGAAAACGAAAACATTCTATTTGCAGACATTTTTTTTTTACTTTCTTACCCTGGGATTACTGAATGTGAGTCGAAGTTAGGAATCTTGTTAGATAGTCGGAGACTTAGGTATTCGTGGGACAAGTTAAAAAATGGCAATCGAGCCTTTCCGGATGGAAATATAGTAATATTTTGTCGGAATTCAGTTGGAATAGGTGAATTAACCCTGTTTATGGTGTTACTTCATGATTTAGGAAGAATATGTGAGTATTTGTTGACTGGGATAATTTTCTTATATTAAAATGTATGAGAAGTTTTTAAACGTGTTGTAAATATATATATAATTTTTATTTGGTTTAAAATAGAGGTGGTTATTTTAAATCGTGGGACAAATATATGTGTTGGATAAGGGTTAAAGTTGTATCCAATCTCTTCGTGTTGTTGTAAATATAAATAATTTTTATTTCGTTTAAAATAAATGTGGTTATTTTAAATCGTGGGACAAATATATGTGTTGGATAAGGGTTAAAGTTGTATCCAATCTCTTCGTGTTGTTGTAAATATATATAATTTTTATTTGGTTTAAAATAAATGTGGTTATTTTAAATTGTTGTATAAATATGTGTGGGATAAGGGTTAACGTTGCTTGAAATTTCTTCGTGTTTTTGTAAATATATATAATTTTTATTTGGTTTAAAATAAATGTGGTTATTTTAAATTGTTGTATAAATATGTGTGGGATAAGGGTTAACGTTGCATACAATCTTCGTGTTGTTGTAAATGTTTATAAATTTTATTTGGTTTAAAATAAATGTGGTTACTTTAAATTGTTGTGTAAATATATGTGGGATAAGGGTTAAAGTTGCTTGAAATTTCTTCGTGTTTTTGTAAATATATATAATTTTTATTTAAATGTGTGTGTGTTAACGGCTGAAAACTTTTTCAGGCACGTGTTGCGAAAAAATTATAATGTATGTATGTGTGCCCAGTATGTACGGCTAGAATTTAGGTTTAATTCCACTTAAATTCACGTGTTTCCAATATTTAATTTGTTTGTGCAAGTAGGTTAATTTTTTCTTTTTTTTTTTGTGTATGGATGTATGTGTGTGCTCACGGCTAAAAACTTGTCTGCACGTGTTGCGAAAATGTATAATGTATGTTTGTGTGCGTAATATGTACGGCTAGAATTTTATTTTTAATTCCACTTAAATTCACGTGTTTAATTTATTTATATTATGTATGGATGTATGTGTGTGTGCTCACGGCTGAAAACTTTTCTGCACGTGTTGCGAAAATGTATAATGTATGGATGTGTGCGTAAAATGTACGGCTAGAATTTTATTTTTAATTCCACTTAAATTCAAGTGTTTAATTTATTTATATTATGTATGGATGTATGTGTGTGTGTTTTATGGCTGAAAACTTCATGCACGTGTTGCAAAATTTCGTATGTGTGTTGTATAGGTCAATTTTTGTATGGATGGGTGACATGAGTGTCTGGTAAAATTGCGATTTTTACCTTTTTTCAATTTGGGTGATGAAAGCTCCATCGGCTGGTTGCTTTTTCTCGTCGAAGGACCATGTACAAATTCCGTCCGAATCTGTGATTTTGGGTTGGCAGGATCTGCAAAAGCACTGGTTAGAAACACGAAGCACACGTCTTTTCACTGGTTTTATTTGCAATGGCGGCAGCCACCGGTTGGTGTTACCGTATAACGATCTTACAAAAACGTCGTTTTACAATATTTCGTTAGTGTGAACATTATATTACTAATAAATGTGGTATTTACAATGCAGAAGTAGTTAATGTGAACATGATTTTAATAATAAAAGGTGGAATTTACAATGCAGAATTAGTTAAAGTGAACATGATTTTACTAATGAAACGTGGAATTTACAATGCAGAATTATTTAATGAGAACATGATATTACTAATGAGATTCTGAAGTTAGCGTTCGCTGACAGTAATATAAAACCTTTGTTTTACAACAAACGCAGTCCTGCGATGGCTGATCAATTTTTAGAATAACGGATTTAGTTTATAAAGTATAATTTTTAATTAACGAAACGTAACGTAAAAGATTTAAGATATTAGAACCATGTACACAAATGAACCATGAACCAAGTAAACAAATAAGTTACGAAAGATAATGAATTAGTCCTAACCAGAAAGTCACGCACAAAACGAATGCAATAATTTTGAACTTCCTACAGCATCGTGGAAAGGTCTTTCAACTCTGCAACCGGAATGGGTGAGTGAAACCATGTCTGTTATTCCCTTATTGTGCGTATAATTTTGTAATAGAACTCTCAACATTGAGTCAGCATAGACCAGTAGTAAAGGCTATGTTTGTAAAGTACAATTTATCTGAAACCAGTCCTCCATCCGAATGGGAGTTTGACACATAAACTAGATCTAAAATCCTAGGTTTACAACAAGGTTCGGTAGTATCTGTATCCTGTTAAGAAAACCCTGAGTTAGTGATACACTGTCTCAGAATTGAATTCTGCAAAATACTTAAGTTTATAACAAAAAAGGAAGTTAACTTCGGCAAGCCAAAGTTTATATACCCTTGCAGGTATAATAAGTACCCAAAATTTAGTCCTCACTTGATTGGTGCTGTTAATATTAAAAATGTTGATATTAAATTGTCAAAAATTAAAACGCCTACATTTACAAAGTTACAATGTATTTTTATATATTTTTGAGCTTTATATATTATTTTTATACCCTTGCAGAGGGTATTATGATTTCAGTCAGAAGTTTGCAACGCAGTGAAGGAGACGTTTCCGACCCCATAAAGTATATATATTCTTGATCAGCATGACAAGACGAGTCGATCTAGCCATGTCCGTCTGTCCGTCTGTTTCTACGCAAACTAGTCTCTCAGTTTTAACGCTATCGTTTGTCCAACTGTGAACGGTTTTATATGTGTTCCTTTTTAGCTTAAAACAAGAGAGAACGCTATAGTCGGGTTCGTGTCCCGACTATCTAATACCCGTCACTCAGCTAAAGGGAGTGCAAACGCTGTACTCGGGTTGGTGTCCCGACTAATAATCGTAACTCAGCTAAAGGGAGTGCGAGGGAGATAGATATAGAAATTTTGATTGCGTATAACTTTTTAATGAATGGTCCGATTTGAAAAATATCTTCTACATTTCGATAGGTATAAATATGCACAACAAAATTGCATTTATACTTCTCGGAAATCTTTAAAGGTGTGGGCGCCAGACACATATTAAAATCGTTAGTGGGCGATTGTGGGCGTTAGAGGGGGCGTGGCACTCGGCTGAAATAAACTTGCGCTGCGTAGGAAGCCCAAGAATATGCGTGGAAAATCTCAACCTTCTAGCTTTTGTAGTTTCCGAGATCTCAGCGTTCATACGGACAGACAGACAGACAGACAGACGGACAGACGGACATGGCTAGATCGACTCGGCTGGTGATCCTGATCAAGACTATATATACTTTATGGGGTCGGAAACGCTTTCATCACCCAAATTGAAAAAAGGTAAAAATCGCAATTTTACCAGACACTCATGTCACCCATCCATACAAAAATTGACCTATACAACACACATACGAAATTTTGCAACACGTGCACGAATACAACTTACCCTTTTACTCTACGAGTAACGGGTATAACTAACAAGTTTGTTTGTGTTCCGTGGAGTATAACTTAGTTATGGCACAAAGTTGAAAATGGTAAAAACGCAAAGTTATTACCAAATGTATCCTTAAAATCGCAAAACTAATCATTTTTGCAACTTTTTACACGTTTCTTCTAAAAAATGACTTTTGTCCAGCCTCTTAAAACCTTATAAAAAAAAAAATTAAAAATTAAAAAAACATTATAAGTGGCCATGTCTAGTGACAAACCTGGTTGAAAATGCCTAACTTATACTGAGGCAGGACCACGATTAAAGCGTAAGTTCGCATCTCAATTGGCGAAAGAAAAAGAAAATTCTATGCCATTGCTTTTGCATGCTGCTTCTACTCTGGCAAAAAATAACAAAGAAGAAGATACGTCATTTTTTTTGCGAAAGGCATTGAATATTAAGTTTTTATTAACAAATACATTTGTTTTAAATCCTTGCCTTCAATGTACATACATATGCGGCGTGGGCGGTGGATGCAGACATGGTCCAATTCAAAACTTAACAAAAACCGATATTGTATTACAGTCTCACCCTCACAAATAACATTTTTTTTAAATCCTTGGGCGGAGGATGAAGATGTGGTCAGATTCAAAAAGCAACAAAAACCGAAATTACATCTTAGTCTTATAAGTACATACAAATATTTTTAAATTCCAATCTTTAAAACTGGATTTTATGCCTCAAAAACTGAATTTTTGCCCATAGTGCTATGTAAAGAAGGTATTGTATAATATTAAATGTCGAGAATTAATTGAAAATTGTGGTATGACTTACTTACCTGTTGGGGGAGATAGGCCTCGTCGTAGATCGCATGGCGGTGATTCCGGCTGTAGACGGCGGGTGGTGCCTCCCTTGCGTCACAAGGGCACCACACGAAAGGTAAGTGCGCTGTGGCAACTACATATAATACTTCTTTATCGTCATAATTGTCCACAAGTTGTTAATTTCGGGCACATCAAAGATAGGAGACCCAAAGGAAATGAGATCATACGGTACCACAATGGACCCACAGAGGTCTAAGTGTGCCAGACTGATTTCTGGCAGCCGTCCTAACCTAACCTAACCTAACCTAAGGGAATAACATAAAGTTTTTTCAGTTTCAGGTATACCCCTTATGATCCTGTCGGGGTCTTTTCTCGTCTTAATTGTTTTGTGGGTGATTTGCTTATGGATCTTTGTAATAACTCCTTTTAGTTTGGTTGTCGATATCGAACTGATTTTTAATAATGCAAAATAAATGTGTGTAGCCTACTCTCCTCACAGGCAGCGACATATGTATAGTACAATTCGGTTATGTGTATATATAAATCTTAAATGTATATGTCTCAAGTGGTTTTTCGCTCAGTAGTCGTTCCCTATATTCTACCACGCTTGACTTCTTCGGCCGCCGCCGCCAATACCCGTATGCCATCTTGTTTTATGTTTACTGGGACTCAAACCTATGGGTGCAGGGATGTGGGGAGTTGGTTATTGGTAAATCCACAAAATAATTGTTAGCACACACAGCTTACTTGTGATTTTTACACAATGTGTTATTAACACGACGTGTAAATAACACAAATGACATGTGTGTGTTATTTATGTTTCTAACATATGTAGAATACAATTTTTTACACACATGTCAATAACTTTTTTTGAACTTAACACTTTGACATTTAACATGTTAATAACACAAGTTTTTTACAGTGTGTGCTATTTTCCGAACCCTGCTTTTAAATAACTATTTTTCAACCCGGCTGCCTTCACTACTCAATTTTGTTTTCATGTCACCGCCTGGGATAAAATTTAAATTTGGACTCTGAAGAACATTTGGAGAGCCCCAGGGTAGTCACTTGACCGTATATATGCAGGCAATTCAT
>JAWNOE010000174.1:0-12378 GCA_035046095.1 Drosophila pseudotakahashii | reverse complement strand
TGCTCTAGGTGTATACCTCGAGCACTTGGTTATCACACAGTTCGGTGACGGGCTCGTACTTCTAGAAAGATGCCAACCACCACACTCCACTTGTCTGTTGCGATTTACGTGGGATTTTGCATCTGGCTCTGGGTTGTGGTCTTGCTTGAGCTCCTGCCACAAACCATTTGCGATATTGCAATGACAAATCCGATCGTCTTTGCCAAAGTGGTTCGCAAAAGATTGGGGGCTCCAAAAACTCCTGCTCCTTCATTTCACGTATGAATCATTCCGATATTTCTTTCGTCAATTTCTTTCTACCGATTTTCTCTATGAACAAGAAAACGGCTAATCATAAATTTCATCATGGGACTTCAATTACTTTCTGCAACTTGTCACTTCAAAGCAATATTAATTTGGTTGTGTATCAAAATGGTGGAATTTCAAACACGGGGGATATTTGTATTTCTTAATCATCTCGCTATTTGGGAACCAAATCAAAAACTGTTTAGAAAGAAAAGATTTATCAATATAGAAAGGTTGGAAACATTTCGACTTTTTATACAATATATCGTGTTGAAGTATTAAAAATATAAAGGGGGATAGTTGTGACAAGTCGATTTTCCCTTTAAAAATATTGTTACACGTTATTATATGTGTACTAGGGCCAATTATGAAAGGTCAAATATCAGAGATTGTTAATCTCATGCTTTGATTATGAGTTGAACAATCTGGAAGGGTTATCCTGTAATAAGGAAAAACAACCTTCATCGTTGAGTTCTGTGTAAAAACTGATTTTATTTTACTAAAACTTTGCTTACGTAACTTACGTATAATACATTTATCTATGGTCTGCTTGCCTGACCGGATGCCTTATCAACGGACTCCCGCTAAGCGACCTTTTGTTCTATATGATTTTCAATGCTAAATTCACGAAATGGCGTTTATGCTGAGACGAAACGTTCGAAATGGCGATGAGAAAGCGTGAATTCGGCATCGCATAAACGCATTAATAGTATGTAAAAGTTTATTCGTTTAACCGTCCATTATTTTCCAAGATCCCGTTATTTGCGCCAATTTTGACTATTTTTCCCGGTATATAAAAACATGAACTGTATTATGTTCATCCACATCCAACATTTTCTTCCGGAAGTGTTCCATCTGCTCCTTGTCGGCTATTTGGGGGTGTGGTCTTGTCCTTAAACTTCACCCTTCTAGCATCCCAAAACTATATCAATAAATTTGCGTGTTACGACAAGAAATTATCGAGGGAGAGTAATCGCTCACTGGCGCACAGCCAGACAGATAGAAAAAAATGCCTTCAAAATCCCTATTGATCCTCAGATGTCATGGAGAAACTTTGGATGCCCTCCCTACCTTGGCCGTTACCTAAATTCAAATCAAATCTCAAGCCCCTTTTGGGTCGCTGATAGTTCCTTACAGGGGAATCATATGCTTTTTGGTAAACAAATAAGAAAAAAAACCCAAATGGGTCGGTAATCAGAATTGGAACAAATTCGATCATAAATAAAAGACGGCTAATAATACAATATAATAAAATGTCGACAAAAAAATTTCGAAGAGATCTTGGAATTGTACGGTCGTTCAGGGGTCAAAAATGGAACTTAAACCAATGTAAATGATTATACCGATTATATACCGAAATGTGTAATTTGTAATGAATTCTTTCATACTGCCCGCCATTGCTTGCGCATTTATATATGCACACTATGTGGCGATGGGCATCCTACATCCCACTGTCCGCGATATTAAGAACGACTGCGACTGATACTGATTCTGGAGACGATGAAGACCCCTGCAACTAAAGGTACAGTTTTCCAATTCCGACAAACTATATATTTAAATCTGTTCTTGGCCTTTTTGGGCGCAAATAATATTAACCATTTCTATTATGATCGGCGAGATGAGATTGACAACTTTGGAAGATTCAAATCTGTAAGTACTACACTTCCAAGTAAGCTAGATTATGAAATGTCAAATTTACGATGCTCCTTGTCGTAATTTAATTGGTAGTTTATTGTACATAATGCGTTGTACACGACCAGATATAACTACTGGCATCAATATCCTAAGTAGAAATACTAATAAAAATAATATAAAACTATGGAAATGTTAAAAAAGGGTTTTAAGATATCTCAAATGAAATATTAATATGAAGCTCATTTTAAAGAAAAATTTAAATTATAAAAACATATTTGTTGATTATAGATTCAGATTGGAGTGAAAAAAGTGAAGTGAAGAGTGAAGAAAATGTACAACTAATTACCTTTTTAATATTTTTAACTCGAATTACAATGTTGGATTCGAGGGTTTGATGCTCACGCTGCAGATCTTCGTCAAGAAGCCCAGAGACAATGAAAACTATTTTACATTACTAAATTGATTTATTTAATATTTTAATACTCTAAAAACAATGTTCAACGTACCTAATGAATTGAAAAGACTAGAGACAAGTTTGAATTTATGTAACTGAAGTTCCTTAAACATTTTAATTTTATTGATATTTAAAACTTTTGTTAAGTAATTAAAGAAAAAAGATTTGGAACTACGCATTTTTCCCATCCTTGAATAGAAAACACCGCTGATGAGCTTGCTGTGTTTGCCTGAGCACATTGAATTTTGCCTAGAGATGCAAAAACATCGTACCATCGATAGCATCGATGTTTTTAAAAACGGCAATAATTCGATGTATTTTTCCCAACTTCATTGTTTTCACGTATAACCTTTTTTCATTGGGCCCATCCGTTGAAAACAGTAGGAATTATATAGACATGTTTTAAGAAATATGAAACTTTATAGTAGTATATACTAAACAAAAATATAGTAAAGTATTAAAAAATATTAGTTATTATTTAAGAATTTGACAACATATTCTGACCGTTCGCTGCAAACATTGATGTTTTTCTTCGCAGAATAGCTTACATTTTTTCCCACACATATCAACCTGTTTGCAAACTCCGCTAACAAACTACAGATAATTTAACAATAACCCTTTTGCCCCTCATATTCAACGTTCCAATTTTCACAGTCAAGAGGAAGAATTCAGAGTTGCTCCGAAAAAACATCGCCTAACTACCACATGAAAGAGCCCGCCAAAGTCCGCCAATTTGGATTTTGAGAAGGGATGTCCATTAGGGACATTCGTTCAACGGATGGTAGATTTTGGACTGTCCTCTGTGGGAAGGTGTTATTATTGTTAGAGTGGCCGTGTTATTAGACCTAAAACCGATATTGCTTTCTTCCACCACTGGCACGCTAGTTGAATTTCGGTTAGTCTTTTATGTGCGTCAAATTAGCGTCGGTGACTTAGCGGCGATTGCGGAACGGTGGAATTTGTAACATGGGGCCAATTTTTAATTTTTGATTTTTTCGGCTTCTGGGAGCCAAATTGAACAATATTTAATTCAAAATTGTTCAGAATGAAAATATCTATCGATCTAGATACCCATCAAGCCTATCCGACTTCTCGAAGTATGATAAAAATCTATTCAAAAAATCGTGTACCCACAATTTTCTTTATTGCTTCCCTCACAGAGGTTGTACCAATATGCACGGTAAACATGATTATTGGGCGTTAATTCAAGCTTCTTTTCAGAAAGTATCATTAAGCTAAAGCCGTCAGTACTTGAGAAAATCGCTTAACAGTGAATGCACCTCGGATTTTCCCCATACAAAAAAGGGGGGCAAATATTAAATTGCACCGGGCTCCACTCTCAGACGTTGTACCAACATGCACGGTATATTGACAGATTTGGCATCCCTTAAAGCAAGTTCAGTGAAAAAATCATAAAGATTAAGCCGTCACTTTTTGAGAAATTCGCTTTACAGTGGGGGAAGATTAAAAGTTAAAAGAAGTGCCGCCAAATTCAAATTTGAACTAGTAAGTTCCTAGACATGAACCACCATGTAAAAAATGTATTCGTGACACTAACCACATGGGAAAATTCAGTTTCGACGCTAACTCTATTCACAAATAAATTTACTATCACAGACGTTGTACCAACATGCACGGTACATCGTTGGAAATTAATTTAACTAATTAACTAATGCAGTACGGAAAATAAAAAGCCGTCAGTTTTTGAGAAAAACGC
Organism: Drosophila pseudotakahashii; assembly: GCA_035046095.1. NCBI lineage: Eukaryota > Metazoa > Arthropoda > Insecta > Diptera > Drosophilidae > Drosophila > Drosophila pseudotakahashii. The sequence goes on along the minus strand of JAWNOE010000174.1, from coordinate 8,287 downwards.
ATAGCGCGTTGTCGGCATCTCATTTGTTCAGAATTTGGAACCAGGACCACACTGTTCTATGCTCTCAAGACACTAACAATATGGGGAAAAAATTATGTTTCGACGCTAAAGTTTTTGAGAAAATCAGAGGACCAACACCTGAATCCGCCCATAAAAAAAAGGCCTTAAAATTCAATTTAGCCATAACTTTTTCCACAGAGCGTGCATTACAATTTCGAGTTTATAGGATGACGGGGGGTTAATTAAGTAATGTTCCTGGTAAATTTAATTACATCACCTAACAGTGTTTGAGTTTTAAACGGATATTATAACACAGCCATCTCCAGTACAAGAACCACGGCCAGCAATGACATGAACCGCAGTATCCGACACTACAAACGACTTACAAATTCAATATCGACGCTAACTTAAAAATTATTATTTCACCTTTAACAAGCGCGCTCCACGGTAAAGGTTTCAATCAATTATTATCGTCCGTTTTTCAGATATTGGTCCAACAGTTTGGCTGTACGGGGGAACGACGCTAACTTAAAATTAAATATTTTGCCTCTCACAAAACATTCTCCATGTTGCACGGTTTCCCAAAAAATCAGAAATTAAATGAACTAATTATAGTAGTCCGTTTTCGAGATATTTTCCAAACATTTAAGCTGTCTAGGCAAATGCCGCCAATGGATCGGGTGCGCCAAGTTTCTATTTCTGCACGTAGCGTAGACACTAACCAATACTAATACATCTATAGTCATTCGATATTCTACAATTATTTTAGATGAAAATCATGTTATAGCCCCTTCCCATCCGTGTGAAACGGTTGGGATTTGTCACAAATGTGAAACTCGTGATCCCACAGAGAGCTGTTGCTCAACTCAACATTAACGAAGGGGGATTGAAACTCGGCAAAACTGTCGTAAAATTGCATTCCCCTAATCTTCTTTCAAAATAATACGATAAATAGCATAAGATAATAGTTAAAATTCATATCTAAACTTTTATGACATATCCAAATTTTTTAACAAACCCAAAATTGTGCTGTTTTGGTAATTTATATTAACTTTGGAACTTTATAGGAGTACATAGTACACATTTAATTAATAGTAGTAATTATTTACGAAGTGCAGAACATATTCGGAGACTTTGCTACAAACATTGATGTTTTCGTTCGCAGCTTAAATTTTGGGCCACACATAGCAACCTGTTGGCGAAGTTGATTCAAATTGATGAAAGAATTTCAGAAGATGTTCATAGGGAAAATCCTACTTTAGGACCGAAAGTAATTAATATTTATGTAATGCCTCTTTTCTTTATGTTCCTTCTGACTGAAATTATTGTACCCTGTGCAAGGGTATACAAATGTTAGTCAATGACAAACTTTTACATGTCTTCCGGGTACCTTTCAATTAAAAATGAAATGATTTTCATACTAATCTGAAACGGGTAGTAATTTTTATCGCTCAATTACATCCAAACGCGCATTTTTATAACAAAAAGTCAAAAGTGAATTTTTTTAAATTAATTAATGTTAAACTTTTGTATTTAGCCAAAGTCAGCAAAGGCAGCGCAATAAGCACGACTCGATAGCTTAATTCGTTTAGAAACTATAAGCCTTCGAAATATAGATTTTTTTTAATGATTTTCCAAAAGTCGTAGACAAAATGTTTTTCATAACCAGCTGCTTCACACAGTAAAATTAAGTTTAGGATAAATTTATTCATTATATTCACTTTACATATGGGAGCTTTGCTCGGCAATTCTTTGTCTATGCGTAAATCACTGACGTCTAAATCAGCATATTTTTTACCATGCAGGCAGGGACAGGGATCCTCTTCCTCGCTCTCCGAAGGAAAGGACTCTTCTAGCTTCCTCTTCCTATGCTCTTTGCAGCCGAAATAAAATTAAAAATTCTGAAAAAATTTGATTATTTATACTATACACCAGTATATATATTTATATATAACGGTAAAATACTTACAGAACACCTCTCGAACTTCATTGTTGGGGTCCCAGCGGGGACCCCCGGGTTCTCCAATATCTTTTCAGACCGCTTGCCACCTCCCTTTTTGGATTAATTTGTTTTATCGCTCTTTTTTTCTTTGTTTTTTAATAGAGCAACTTGGCGGTTTCCTTTGGCAAATGCTTAGTAAGCGCAGCAGTGTTGTAAGTCCTGCAAAGTATGACGAGGGCTCCATAGTAAAACCCGCGAATTACGACAATTTAGTGTAAAATAGAGAATATCTCGGGAACGACGGAACCGAGATATTAAAAAGATTTTCTGGGTCCAATTTTAATGGAATCCCCTATAAGCGAAGAAACCATTTTCTGTAAACATACAACTAGATTTCTAGGAATAAAGTTTTGGCTGTACAACGACAAAGATGTCTTAATAGCCTGCTTTTTTAAGTCTCTTATATTTCAAATATCTTCCCTTTGATTATCATTAAAAAGGCTTGACTCGTCCATTGACTCTGACGCAATGGTATTTCTATTGGAAGAACATGGATCATTGCTACTACATAATTTATGGATTGATTGGACAAATGGCTCGCTGACATAATGAATTATATGTAATTTTTCTAAGTGTTGCCTAAAGTTTACATAATTTGTAAATATTTGATTACATTTTAGTTGGACACAAGTAATCTTTAAGCTTTTTTCGAAAGTAAATGTGTTGATTTCATATGTAAAATCAATAAATGTGGACTAGCGAATGATTTCCTACGGGTACATGTCCTAAAGCCCGGTATCATAACGATTACGGGCCTTGTGACACACTCAAAAGTGTCAACGCCCGCAGGCGCTGTCACTTTTTTTGAGGGCCTTATGACACACAGGAAAGTGTCATAACGCCCGCAGGGAAAATATATTTAATTATTATTAATATAAGTAAATCACAATGGGCCAATGATGGTCTATGTGGGCTGACTTTGTGTAACCCGCGCTCACCTAATATAAGTAAAGAAGTCGTATTCAGCTTGAGCGCGCGGAATTTAACAATTTATTGTTAAAGGCCCACGGGCCTTATGACACTTTTTAGTCTGTCATACCGCCCGCGGTCGCTATTACACCGGGCGTTATGACATGCAACCATACCGGAAAGATGTTTCAAATTAAAATACTGCTTCTGGCAATTCAAATTCCACTGATTGTAAGTTGTCAGTAGATCTGGGAATTTAAATTCTTTCTCTTGAGTGCAACATTATTGAGCTGAGCTTAGCAGCGAATCATTCTCTTTAGTAACCTGAGTGGGGCAAGAAAATAAAGTCTGCTTCTAGGCTTATTTATTTTCTGAAAAAAAAGATCGACAAGGTACATTACATGCACTTGCATATAACATCTAGTTCTCTCGACTGGTCCCATTTCCTAAATGGAACTTCGGGTTGGGACCGTGAGTCCGATCTGCCGCTCTAGCATATTCATCATTTGGTGACATTCTCGACTTCTGGCTCAAGAGAAACTATTTCCATCCGAAACCCTTTGGCCAATCTCTGGTGTCTACTTTGGGCCAAAAGCAATCTTTTAGCCAAAAGACAAGCAATCCTACAAAAATAAATCAATGTTTGCAGTGAAGACTCAAAATTGTTGGCGCTTGGCCAAAAACGAAATTATTTAAACGAACAATTACGACCTCAAAAGACCACTACAGATTCGAAAAGAAATTAACCTTAGAAGTAGGCAATAGACAATAGCATAGTGTGAACATAGTGAACAAAACCCGAATAGTTTAAAATTATGTTAGCCCTTTCGCGACACATTATTAGGATAAAACGTTGAATTTATAATGAAGTTTACTTTATTAAGAGTAATACCCGAAACAACGTTTCGCCAGATATTTATTTATTTGTTTATTGTATCCTAGCGTTACAAGTTTTTGAAACTTATGAATTAGTACGCTAGTCACTCCGTGTTGATAATTATAGTAAATTTATAGCTGACAATATTTCTTAAAAATACTACATAGTTGTTTACAAAGGACTTAACTAAACTTATCTTTAATTGTTAGAGTTATTTATTTTTAGAAATTCTTTTAATTTAATTTTAAACTGATTAGCACTTCTTATTGATTTGAGAACATGAGGCAGTTCGTTCCACAGGCGCACAGCATTGATGTAGAACTGTCTCTGAGAACACAGTAATCTTGTTCTCGGATGTATTAAATTATTAGTTCGATTTGCTTGGGCATGCACAAGTTTGTCAGCGAGGTAGGTTGGTTCATTTGTCATTATAATCTTATGAACGAAAATTAGAGTTCTAGAATCTATCCATTGCTCTAACTTCATATCGTAAATAGACTCTGCCAGGGTGGATATGTGTTCTGCTCTTCTTTTATTAAATACGTATCTGGCTATGGAGTTGAACCCTAATTTTAATTTTTGAAAGTCCCGAGTATCGCAATGGCCAAAGATTTCAACACAATAAAATAATGAGGGTAGTAGGTACATTTTTGCTATTAGGATCTTAAGGTTTACTGGCAGAAAGTGTTGGGTTACTGACAGCTGCCTTAACATTCCATATATTTTTCCTGTTGCTTTAGTAATATGTGTACTCCATTGCAAGGTATTGTTGAAAGTTACACCCAAGTTAACAGCATTTTGTACATATTTAATGGGAATATTATTAATTACTATACGGGGCAAGTTATTAGTTTCAAGTGCTTTTTTATAAATTATCAGACATTTTGATTTACTAGGATTTAGTCCCAGACCATTTCTTTGCGCCCATTTATGTATTTTGTTTAATTCAGTATTACATATAGATATACAATGACACATCTCACATAAAGGTCGACTTACATATATTTGTACATCATCTGCGTACATATGAACATTACAGTTTGACAGATTATTAGGCAGGTCATTAATATACACACAAAACATTAAAGGACCGAGCACAGATCCTTGAGGGACACCGCGCTCAATAGTTTTAAACGCGGAAATGTCCGCACCTGACACTACTGCTTGTGCCCTCCCAGAGAGATACGACTTAAGTAGTGCGACTGCTGTGGTATTAAAGTTGAAAATATTACTGAGCTTGGTACAGAGAATCTGGTGGTTGACAGTGTCGAAAGCTTTGCTATGGTCTAAGAGCGTCAAGAAGGTTACATATCCTTTGTCAAGTTGCGTTCGGATATCCTCAACTATACCGCTACTGCCGTGGTACAGCTTCTGTTCTTAGTGAACCCCGATTGTATCTTAATTAGCAGATTATTTTCATCAAAAAAGAATTGCATCTGGGATGCAATTAGTTTTTCAAAGACTTTGGCAAAGAAGGGTAAAATAGATATTGGTCTGTAATCATTATTACTTTTAGCTATAGGTAAGATTTTAGCCATTTTCCATGTACATGGAAATGTTGACGTCATTATTGCAGTATTCATTACGTGAGTTATGTACTTAAGAACGCTAGGTAGTAAAATTCTAATAAATTTGGGACTAATATTGTCCAGACCTTCAGCATTAGATTTAATATTAAAAATACATTTTAATACATCACAGCTATTAACACACACAAAGTTAAAGCTATTATCACAGGATGGTTGCAGGTTCAGGTACTCATTGCACGAAGCTTCAGGTACATCTGATTGCACAAACTTTGAATTTAACTCGTCAAGATCACCCTTAACAGTACTGTGTTGCTTTGACTTTCCCATGCCTAAGTTGCGCAGTTCAGCCCAAGTTTTTTTTGTGGAAGAAAAATTGGCGAATTTAATGCTGTAGAATTCTCTTTTAGCTGCTAAAATTCTGGATGACACCATTGCACGTAGTTTTTTAAAATTATTTTGCGTACTCGAAGTTTTATATCGCTTCCATCTTAAGTATGCTTTGTCCCGTAGCTGAATGACTTTTCTAATATCTGCGTTAAACCATGGCTGTTGCTTAGGTCGAGTGATTTTACGTTTCAGTGGAACATGCTTATCATAGAGATGTTTAATGTTAGTATTAAGAACGCATAATTGGTCCTCAACATTTGTAAGTAAATAAATAGAATTCCAATCACACGCTACAAAATCAGTTTCAAGTTCATGATAGTTGATATTCTTGAAGTCCCTATACTCAATATTAATGTCATTATATTCAAAGGTCAGATTATATGTCAGGACAATAAGGTCATGCTTGGAAAAAACTGGTACAGAGACCTGGTCATATATCACAGATTTACTTAAGTCATTAAGAAAGAATACGTCAAGTAATGTATCACAGCTATTGGAAAAATGGGTAGGTATATTACTGTTTACTATATCTAATCCGAGTGCTTTAAAGCTATTTAGCAGATTAGCCTCTTTTAACATGTTGCTGTTCAGGTCTCCTGTGAGTATGACATCTGTATAAGACAAAGAGACATCCGAAATTACATCTAACAGGTGGCTATAGTCTGTGCTACGGTTTGGTCTGTAGATGCATCCTATAAGAGCTTTTAAAGACTTATGTTTGTTAGATACTTCGACAAAAAGATATTCTATGAGGCTTTCCGTTGGATGTTTACAAATAATTTTGGCATTCAACCTATTTTGAACATAAATAATAACACCACCCCCGTGACTAGCACGATCAGAACGATACAACACATAGCCATCACAAGAAACAGACATATCACTAGTTTCAGCTGTTAACCAGGATTCTGACACACATATAATATCAACCTCAGAACTAGCAAAAATATACCTGAACTCATCCATTTTGTTTACCAGACTTTGTGCATTAAGATGTATAATTGTTAAGCCTTGGGCTATTAAAATAAAAATGGTTTAGCTATAAAAAAATGTAGCTAGTTTTCTTGGAATATATTCCTATAGGAATGTAGTGGAACAATCGGGATAAGCAGAGTCGGCTCCGATACTGAAAAGCTATAGACGGGAAATCAGAAATACACGAGAACCCGATTTCCGGCTTTGGGGGGTATATAAATTCGCCAGAGCCTCAACCCAGTCTTTCCAATTTGAGTTACCAACCGAAGCAGACGTGTTCCAGAAGTTTTTTTTACAAAAAGGAAAAGGTTAAGTCCAACGTTCACTGGGGTTCGCACTTGGCTGCTATACAACCCCTATGTTGCCGTGGAAAAAGGCTAGAGTATCTACAAAAAAACTATAAAAATGTATTTTTGGGGCCAGGAATGGCACCAATTCCCAAGTAATATCTTTCTCCAAAGTCATCACCCAAAAGACGTTAAAGCAAACAGGTGAACCTAGCTTTTTGCACACGTTCGGAGAGAAAGTCGAGAGAATAAATCCAATGTTCAGATTTTTGACTCTCTTTTTTTGCATTTCATACTGAAGAATATCGCTGGCTTGAATGACCAAAATATTATTCAATTCGTTACTGACATGTTTTTTCAATAGAGACTAGAGCCCTGCACGAGTTCAATTGTAAGTGAGCACTTCCAAGTTGACTTGAATTGTTCACTCACTCTGATTTACAAAAATATTTCCAAACGAATCAACCCGAGTGTAGGAAATTTCAAGTCAACTAGCTTCAAGTCACTGTTAGGCCTAAACGAGTGCGAGTGGCCCGATTGACTTGAATTCAGATCGAGCACTCGAACACTTAAAAGTCATATGGAAATTCGAAAATTTGAAAAAAATTTAGTATAAACAAGCTCATCTCATTTAATCAAAATCAAAAGGACTCAACAATAAACTTTTGCAAAGAATTAATGAAAACCTACAAGGAGTTGGAGGCACATGAACCTGAAACAGCTGAGCAAACATCTGAAAACAATACAATATTTTCAAGTTTCATTCCAAATTTTTCACAGGACACGGATGAACATCTCATCGAAGATGAAATTTTGCTTTACCAATCCACAAAAGTATCGCTAAAAAAAGACTATAATGTATTGCAATGGTGGGAAGAAAACAGGACAGTATCCTCTTTTATATAAAGAGAGCCTCAAAATTTTATGTGTTCCAGCTAGCAGTGCATCGTCGGAAAGGGCATTCTCACAGGCCCGACAGCTTATTTCCGAAAAAAGGACCGGAATTGCATCTTCAAGCATCAAAATTAATAAAATTATGTTTTTGAACTCGTATTTTCGGAAACCAAATGTTATGTAAATACAATGAAATTTAAAATAGTATGACCACATCAAACCTTTTTTGCTTAACAATTTAATTGACTCGAATTTTGGATTACTCGCACTCACTTGATCGTTTGTTTCAATCGAGTGCTCGAGTTTTTATGAGCAAGGCCTACCACTTGCTTGTTCGAAGTTTCTAAGTAAGTGAACTCGCACTCTAAAACTCGATTTTGTTAACATGACTTGTTTGTCAGTTCGAGTGAACTCGTGCAGGGCTCTA
>JAWNOE010000173.1:0-51399 GCA_035046095.1 Drosophila pseudotakahashii | reverse complement strand
CACACGAAATACATGGAGAACTACATGGAGACCGGCCGCACTTTGGACTTTAGTGTAGTGCCGTGTGCAGAGGGCGAAAGGTTGAACGGTAAAAAACCGTGCACTTTGGACCTTGAAGTGGAGAGTTGGAGAAAGAGTTTGGAGAGTACTAACCCAGAGAGAGAGAGCAAAGAGAGGCGTCAGAGCGAGACGGCACTAGCCTGAGGGAGAGACGAGAGAGCGCAGGCGTGCCGTGAGCAAGGAATTAACGGTACAGCGCCGCACTTTGGACCCTAGAGTGGTGCCGTGCGCAGAGAGCGAAAGGTCGAACGGTAAAACCGTGCACTTTGGACCCTGAATTGGAGAGATGAAAAGGAGAGGCCGAGGATTAACGGGACCCGGAGGCCTATATAAGCGGGCTTTGCGCTGGAGTCAGGACCAGTCATCGAGCATCAAATCGCGAGTGAACAACGTTTAGTAAAGTCAAAGTCAAGGAGAAACAGCCGTGGAAAAACCAGCAAGGAGCAAGATCGCTACGTCAAGACGTTCGGGACCAAGCAAGTCTCCGAATTGCGACACAGGTAGCTGAGATCCTTCAAGGCAACGCACGGCTAAGTCTGCAAAACATCAAGGTTGGCCGTAGTACCGACCATCACGACTATATTGGCTGTGGTACCGATTAGTCCGGCTACGTTGGCTGTAATACCGGTCAGTTTGGCTGCATTGGCTGTAAATACCGATCAGGCTAGCTGTGCCGGCTGTAATACCGACTAGTCCGGCTACTTTGGCTTTAATACCGACTAGTCCGGCTACATTGGCTGTAATACCGATAAGTCTAACTGCGTGCGGCGTAACACCGATCAGTTGAGCAGGACATAGGCAGACTTGCCACGGGCATCCCACCAGCAGAGTGTTGGGCACGAGCATCAGACCTCAAGGGAGCAACGCAGGACAACGCAGCCACGAGTCGCCCAGGACATCGACGAGGACAAGCATCCAGGGACCGCACCGAGAACCAGACATCAGGTACGATCGCAACAGCCAGGAGGGAAGGTTCGGGTGGAACGTTCGTCTTTCTCTGGGCGTTTGCTACAGGGACTGCTGGCGTAAACCGGCCGTAGTACCGGAGCGTCAAAGGAAACTGAGTAGGCGTCTAGCGGGACCGGCCGGGACAGAGTAAGGGACAGGAGACAGGCGGCTGGCAGGACGAAGGTCTTGCAAGCGTGGTGCCTGTTCACCCTAGTCTGAGAACGGTGACGCTTCCCTGAGCCCAACAACCCAACTCCACGCCCTCGTCTACGAGTGGAACCTGCAGCGAGGAACCACGGATCGGAGTCGCAGGAGCATCGTCAGCACGAGTCACAATAATTATTGTAAAACCAGAGCCGTAAATAAACGCCTCCTTGAACTGAATTCTGAATTATATAAATTTGGTGGGACGAACACACAAATCTACTGAGCTAGCCGCACGATCTTCGTAGCGAGCAAACCGTAAAAAACAGTTCGTTACATCTGGCGCCCAAAACGTGATTGTCCCGGCAGTAAAAACAAATAAAAAGCAGAATTGGGAAGAGTTGGATTTACCGTCTGAAGAAAGAGGACTTTGCCCATGTCTCACAGAGGTTAAACATTAGTCTGGAAGGCAGATCGGAAGACATCAGAAAGGCATTGTCCGAATATTATTCACAGACTGAGAACGACCCCAAGTTAGTCGATATCTGGGCCGAGCTTGAAGCAAAATACGGCGACAGACCAGGCACCAGTATAAAGATACCAAACGCCGAGGGTGAAGATCTATTGGAAAGTTTGAGCGTCGAAAACATGCAGAAGGAGGTGCAAAAGAGAGACCCAAGCCAGGAAAGGCAAAAGGAGACGCAAAAGAGAGAGCCAGGACAGGCAACGCAAAAGACAGAACCGATACCGACCTCTACACCCAGCAACCCAGATTATGCCAAAGTCGATGGCACAGAGAAAACACTCGAATTCCTTGAGCAGGTGGAATGGTCCGCGAATACCTACGGGTTGGATTTGAATTGAATGCCTGAGCTACTACAAGGAAGAGCATTAAAATGGTTCATCTCAAACAACCGGCATTGGAAAACATGGGTAGAATTTATGGAGAGTTTCCAAACATTCTTCCTACCCAGAGGGTATTTTGCCAAGCTAGAGGACCAGGTGAAAGCTCGGAAGCAGGGATTCAGGGAGCCGTTCAAAGATTACATGGTGGAAATGCAGACCATGGTAAGACCGCTCGGGTACAGTCCGGAGAAAATACTCGAGATCATAAGGGAAAACAGCACACCAGACATAAGAATTTCCCTCCGAACATACAAAGTCGACAACCTAGAAGCCCTCATGATCCTGGCCGACGAGTACGAAGAGCTGGAAAAAGAGCGGGAAGCATTCTCACAAGAGAATAAGTTCAGCAAGACAAAAACTACACTCCCGACTCAGGTGACATGTAGAAGATGCGAGGATACCAGCAGGCAAGACAGGCAAACCGAACCATCGCGAAACACGCCGAATACGGAATATCAAAGGCAGCAGACAAACACTTTATGGAGACCACCAAACACCACCCAGAGACCACAAAGCACGCCAGCAGGAAGCAACCAAGACCACCAATACATATCCAACCCGCAGGAGGCGTGTCGCAAATGTGGCGGACACGGGCATTGGGCAAGAGGTTGCCGAATCCAGCGGTTGCTATTTTACTGGATATGCGGCAAGGTGGGGGTGAGATGTATGGAATGTTGCCAAAGAGGGGGAAATGGCCAGCGATCCCAGTCGCAGAGAGGCGAGCGGGGGTCGCACGTTGTTACCTCTCCAATCTAACTGGCAGGCTAATCGAAGAGGAGCAGCAGTTGTCCGCAGCGGTGACGATTGGTGGGAACTCGTACAAAGCCACAATCGACACCGGGGCAACAGCTAGCTTCATCAGCGAAGAGCTGGCGGACAATCTGGCTGCTCTGGGAAAGATTACACGGACGAGACGGCAAGTTAGGTTGGCAGACGGAAGGTACAGCGAAGTAGGCGCGCAGCTCGAGGTAGAAGTCGAATTCGGCAACAAACGACTGACCATGAGCCTGCTGATATTACCAGGGGTAGTAGACGCATTGGTGCTGGGATGGGATTTTCTCACACAAGTTGGCGCTGAGATAAAGTGCGCAGGTCACGAAATCCGCATACCGGCCAGGAACAGACACAACGGATGGCTGGAGGAAAAATTGTCGGTGGCTGTTGTCCAAGAAAACCGCGAGGAAGGAAACATCGAGCAATTCCTAGAAGCAGAGCTGGCAGAATTCCGAGCCATGAGCGGAACTTCGAATATGACTGAGCACCAGATCACCATGAAGGACGACAAACCCATAAAACAAAGATACTACCCTAAGAACCCCAAAGTTCAAGGGGAGATCAATGCAAAGGAAAACTTCTGGAAATGGGTTTCATAGAACACTCGAAAAGCCCGTATAGCTCTCCCATAGTGATGGTGAAGAAAAAAACCGGCAAGTGGAGATTGTGCGTCGACTTCCGACAGATAAACGCAAAATCGGTGAAGGACGCGTACTCAATGCCACGTATCAACTACATCCTGGACCAACTACGAGAAGCACGCTATATCAGCAGCCTGGACTTAAAGGATGGATACTGGCAGATTCCGCTGGAGGAAGCAAGCAGAAAGTTCACGGCGTTCACGGTGCCAGGAAAGGGGCTCTTCCAATGGAGAGTGATGCCATTCGGATTACACTCGGCATCCGCAACATTTCAACGGGCCTTGGACCAAGTGATTGGACCAGAAATGTCTCCTCATGCGTTTGCCTATCAGGACGACATAATCGTCATCGGACGCACTCAGCGAGAACACAAGGACAATCTTAGAGAAGTTTTTCGGCGTCTGAAGGAGGCGAACCTGAGAATAAATCCCGAGAAGTGTCAACTCTTCAAAAAGGAGCTGCTGTACCTGGGACATCGACTTACAAGCCAAGGAATTGGCACAGACCCAGAGAAGGTTGCTGCCATAGCCCAATTAGAACCACCTGCAACCGTCCGCGAGCTAAGGCAATACCTAGGAGTGGCATCGTGGTACCGACGATTTGTACCGGACTTCGCACGCATCGTTAAGCCGCTCAACGACCTACTTCGCAAGGGCGTGAAATGGGTGTGGACGCAAGACCATCAACAGGCATTCGAGGAGGTGAAGGCGAGGCTGGTAACTGACCCAGTGCTAGCACGTCCAGATTTTGGAAGAACGTTCATCCTGCAAACAGACACCAGCGACTACGGCATAGGGGCGATTCTGACACAGAACACGGAAGACGGCGAGAAAGTTATCTCATACTCCAATCGAACGTTAATCGGAGCCGAGAAAAACTATTCGACAACGGAAAAAGAGTGATTGGCCATTGTCTGGGCAATTCGAAAACTAAGGCCCTACCTGGAAGGCTACCACTTCAAGGTGGTAACGGATCACATGGCACTGAAATGGTTGAACAGCATTGAAAGCCCATCCGGAAGAATCGCCAGGTGGGCCCTTGAGTTGCAACAATACGACTTTGAGATTGCGTACAGAAAGGGCAAATTGAACGTGGTAGCCGACGCACTGTCCAGACAGCCGGTGCCGGAAACCCTCCGGAGAGCAAAAGAATTGGTACCAAATACGGAATGCAACTGGATCAGAGACATGCGTGAGAAAATAAACGCTCAGCCGCAGAAATTCCCATACTACGTGTTCGATGGCGAAACGCTGTATAGGCAGATCCCACACAGAGCTGGCAACGAAGATGTGGTGGCTTGGAAGCTATGCGTCTCTACAGATCTAAGGGAAACGGTCCTACAAGAAAATCACGACTCCCCAGCGGCCTGCCATGTAGGTAGATACTACTGGCCAGGAATGCAAAGGGACGCAAGAGCATACGTTCGGAAATGCGAAGAGTGCCTAAAATATAAACCTAATCAGAGACAAGCGGCGGGGAAAATGCTGACTCAAATCCCGGAAGAACCATGGGCAACGGTGTGCGCGGATTTTGTGGGCCCTCTGCCAAGATCGAAGCACGGGAACCAAATGTTGTTGGTACTAATTGATCGTTTCTCAAAATGGACAGAATTGGTGCCACTACGAACCGCAACAGCAGAAACCCTACAAAAGGCGTTTAGAGAACGTATAATCGCTAGGTTCGGAGTTCCGAAAGTGGTGATTACGGACAACGGGGTGCAGTTTGCCAGTCGGGCATTTAAAAAGTTTCTTCACGACATGGGAATAAAACAGCAATTCACGGCACCATACACTCCTCAAGAAAATCCCACCGAGCGCGCTAACCGAACCGTAAAAACCATGATCGCACAGTATTCCAGACGAAACCAAAGGAACTGGGATGAAAAGTGGCCAGAGATAATGTTGGCAGTTAACTCAAGCGTATCCGAGTCCACAGGATACTCTCCTTCCTTTCTGACGCAGGGCAGAGAACCACGGTTGCCAAACGCGTTGTATGAAAGAGAAACACTGGGCACAGGAAGGCAGACAGAGTCACCAGAGGGGAACGCCGAAAAACTAAAAGAAATCTTCGAAGTAGTCCGACGAAATTTAGAGAAGGCAGCGCAGGATCAAGACACTACAACCTCAGAAGGAGATAGTGGAATCCACGGATCGGCGATATCGTCTGGGCCAAGGAGCACCATTTGTCTAAAGCGGCAGAAGGTTTCGCGGCCAAACTAGCGCCGAGATATGATGGTCCATATCAGGTGGTCGATTTTGTATCCCCCGTAATCTGCAAAATTCGCCACCAGAGAAACAAGAAAGAACGCACCGTGCATATCAGCGACCTAAAGCACCAAGAATATGCAGGCGAAGCGATCGAAGACAGAGATACGAGCGGGTCTCAAGCAGCAGAAGGATCGGGATTACAAAAAGCCGTTTAATCGTCAGGACAAGCCGGAGTCAACGGAAAGGGGAGGTGGACAGACAGAATGCAGAGCGAATGCAGAACCACCAGAGTCCAAGTCCCCATTAGACAGTAGCATCCGTTAAATCGTCAGGCAAAAGCCGGAGTCAACGGAGCACGACACACACGAGCAAGGACTCTGATCACACCAGCACACACCTAAGTCAACGACGAACAAGGATCGGGATTGCAAGAAGCCGTTTAATCGTCAGGACAAGCTGGAGTCAACGGAAAGGGGAGGTGGACAGACAGAACGGTCTCGCAAATGAAGACTTGACAGATCCCAATGGGGCAGAGGCAACCGTTTCTGCGTCAGGCCAAAAGCCGGAGTCAACGGAGCATACAACCAATGGAAAGGGACTCTATCAAATAAAACATTCACCAGACCTACGAAACGATCACAATGGAAACAGGTGGATAACAACGACGAAACACATGTCACCGAGGAAAGGGGAGAGACTGTACGGGGTACCGTAAAACTAGAGAGAACACGCGTCAGTGGCGGCCGCCACAAGTCAACTAAAGAGACCAAGCCAAAAGGAAAGGTCTAGGAATCGGAAAATGGCGGCTCTAGACACGCAAAGTTAGGAGAAAGCGGGACCCCAAAGAGAAGACATGAGCCGCAAAGAGAACCAATAGGGACATAACGGTACGGCCCAAAGGGAATCCCCAAAACCGAGGCTTCATGGTAAAGGAAGCTGCAAGGGAACGAGCAAACCAAATCAAGAAGCCAACATGAGTACCAGAGTTACCAGAGCAGCAGCGAGGAAGCAGGCCGCGCTTCAGCGAGGTCCGGAAGGACCCGTCGCGGAGCAAGGACGGTCGGAGGGTAGGCCGCTGCCTATCTTCCGGCCCACCCAAACCCCGCGGCGTGGTGCCGAGAACGATGGAGCTCGCTCGGAGCCCGAGCCGGTAGTCACCACGGAGGAAAGTGACTTGGAGTGGGCCGAAGACCCGGTCAAGGAGAGGCAAGAGTGGAAGCGGATGAAGCAGGCCGCCCATGAAGCCGATGTACAGGAGGCATACCGCCTCAAATAAGAAAAGAGGAAAGAGGAGGAGAAGCAACGGGCGGAGCTGGAAGAGAAGCAACTTTAGAGAACGTATAATCGCTAGGTTCGGAGTTCCGAAAGTGGTGATTACGGACAACGGGGTGCAGTTTGCCAGTCGGGCATTTAAAAAGTTTCTTCACGACATGGGAATAAAACAGCAATTCACGGCACCATACACTCCTCAAGAAAATCCCACCGAGCGCGCTAACCGAACCGTAAAAACCATGATCGCACAGTATTCCAGACGAAACCAAAGGAACTGGGATGAAAAGTGGCCAGAGATAATGTTGGCAGTTAACTCAAGCGTATCCGAGTCCACAGGATACTCTCCTTCCTTTCTGACGCAGGGCAGAGAACCACGGTTGCCAAACGCGTTGTATGAAAGAGAAACACTGGGCACAGGAAGGCAGACAGAGTCACCAGAGGGGAACGCCGAAAAACTAAAAGAAATCTTCGAAGTAGTCCGACGAAATTTAGAGAAGGCAGCGCAGGATCAAGACACTACAACCTCAGAAGGAGATAGTGGAATCCACGGATCGGCGATATCGTCTGGGCCAAGGAGCACCATTTGTCTAAAGCGGCAGAAGGTTTCGCGGCCAAACTAGCGCCGAGATATGATGGTCCATATCAGGTGGTCGATTTTGTATCCCCCGTAATCTGCAAAATTCGCCACCAGAGAAACAAGAAAGAACGCACCGTGCATATCAGCGACCTAAAGCACCAAGAATATGCAGGCGAAGCGATCGAAGACAGAGATACGAGCGGGTCTCAAGCAGCAGAAGGATCGGGATTACAAAAAGCCGTTTAATCGTCAGGACAAGCCGGAGTCAACGGAAAGGGGAGGTGGACAGACAGAATGCAGAGCGAATGCAGAACCACCAGAGTCCAAGTCCCCATTAGACAGTAGCATCCGTTAAATCGTCAGGCAAAAGCCGGAGTCAACGGAGCACGACACACACGAGCAAGGACTCTGATCACACCAGCACACACCTAAGTCAACGACGAACAAGGATCGGGATTACAAGAAGCCGTTTAATCGTCAGGACAAGCTGGAGTCAACGGAAAGGGGAGGTGGACAGACAGAACGGTCTCGCAAATGAAGACTTGACAGATCCCAATGGGGCAGAGGCAACCGTTTCTGCGTCAGGCCAAAAGCCGGAGTCAACGGAGCATACAACCAATGGAAAGGGACTCTATCAAATAAAACATTCACCAGACCTACGAAACGATCACAATGGAAACAGGTGGATAACAACGACGAAACACATGTCACCGAGGAAAGGGGAGAGACTGTACGGGGTACCGTAAAACTAGAGAGAACACGCGTCAGTGGCGGCCGCCACAAGTCAACTAAAGAGACCAAGCCAAAAGGAAAGGTCTAGGAATCGGAAAATGGCGGCTCTAGACACGCAAAGTTAAGAGAAAGCGGAACCCCAAAGAGAAGACATGAGCCGCAAAGAGAACCAATAGGGACATAACGGTACGGCCCAAAGGGAATCCCCAAAACCGAGGCTTCATGGTAAAGGAAGCTGCAAGGGAACGAGCAAACCAAATCAAGAAGCCAACATGAGTACCAGAGTTACCAGAGCAGCAGCGAGGAAGCAGGCCGCGCTTCAGCGAGGTCCGGAAGGACCCGTCGCGGAGCAAGGACGGTCGGAGGGTAGGCCGCTGCCTATCTTCCGGCCCACCCAAACCCCGCGGCGTGGTGCCGAGAACGATGGAGCTCGCTCGGAGCCCGAGCCGGTAGTCACCACGGAGGAAAGTGACTTGGAGTGGGCCGAAGACCCGGTCAAGGAGAGGCAAGAGTGGAAGCGGATGAAGCAGGCCGCCCATGAAGCCGATGTACAGGAGGCATACCGCCTCAAATAAGAAAAGAGGAAAGAGGAGGAGAAGCAACGGGCGGAGCTGGAAGAGAAGCAACGGGAGGAGCTAGAGGCGAAGGTACGGGCGGAGCTGGAAGCGAAGCAACAAGCAGAGCAGCGGCAGGACAACAGCTACAAAGGTGGGAGGAGGAGGAACGACAGCTGTGGACAAGCGAGGTCCTGGAGGACGCAGTGCCCCTAATTACGGAAGGGATGCAAGAGATTCCGCCAACCCCCAGATACGGCGGCGTCGAGGAAGACGACCAAGGACCCGAAGCCCCAAGCCTCGCGCTCAAATCTGATGGGTGGTTCACCCACCAATCCCCGAGACCACACCCCCAAGATTGGCCGAAGCTACCACCAACCCCCCGCCCGCAAGAGTGGCCGGAGGATGTCGACCAGAACCCTGAGTCCAACCCCGCAATGACCCACCCGGAGGTGGAAACCCCACACCCACCCAAGTGGATTCCGGCCGGACCGCCTACGCCTCGGCATAGCCAAGAGGTCCGGGAGGAGGAGCCGGAGGATCCCTCCGAGGACGAGGTGCCGAGACCAGAAGGCAGAGAGGAGCAATGGCAACACTGCCGGACGGAGATCCCGCAGGCCCACGTTGCTTATGCCGGCGGAGTCCAGTGGCGGCAGCACACCGTCACATGGACATGGCCAATCGGCAACGAGGAGGCCTCACAGGATGCGGAGACCCCAGCACAGGACCCGCCGAAGGCGAATCCACGGGATCCTAGGGTGCGCCGAGACTTCGCCGAGTGGGCGCCGCCGACGCCAGAGACTGGTGGAAGTGCAGAGGGACAGGTCCTAGAGAAGGGGCCATGGATATGGCCGACACCCGGCAACCAAAGGCCCAAACTCCAACGACAGGTTTCTGCTCCGGAGGCACGCGGCCCAGTGGTCCGACCCGCGCTCGTGCGTATGGCATCCCGGACAGAGGGCGGATCCTGGCGGGACAAGGACGAGTGGCCAGCAGACATGTTGGAACAGCCGGTCGTCAAGGATGCCATACGGAGAGGAGGCCGACGCTGTGTGATGGCGGAGATAGGCCGGAGGAAGATCCGGATTCGGCTGGCAGCTTCGGGCCAAGTTAGCGTGCGCAGGTTTGACTGTTGACCATTGTACAGAATTAAAAAAAAGGAAAACCTGAAAAACTAACACACACGTAAACACTGACACTGGTTCTTAAAACGGGTACCAAACTGGCACAAACACTTAAAATAGTAACACCAGAAAAGCGGGGGAGTATATATTAAAAAGGCAGTTCACCTGAAAAGGTAAAACAAAACCAATCAGTTGGACAGCAAAAGTAAAGAAAGTCACAAACTCACATGTACGTTAAAAGCGTGGGAGAGGGGTAGCGGCTGAAACGGGGGGGTGGGGGGTGGATAACGATCATGGCGGCTGCCAATTCTCTCTTCCAGGTCATCTTTTTTTTTTGCAACACCACTCACAAGCGGTGGCCACTGTCCAAAGGCGAGTCAAGGGCAAAGGGGGCTGTAAGAGAAAATGGGATGAGAGAAATGGGAAATGGGAAATTAAAGAGGAAACTTACCAGCAGAAAATTTCTCCTCGTCATCATGTGCTTAGGGAAGGGTGCGCCAGCGATATTTGGCGGTCGATTGGCACTATCGTATAACAGCCGATCGATGGGCACGAAACAATGGAAATATCGGCATATGGAGGGTCACTTATCATCATGGAGGGTCATGTTATCGATCGCAAGAGATTAGTGTGACCAGGACGAGCTGCCGAAGACTGCGAATCATACTAGAGCGGGATATTTAAATTTCAACGGCAACAGTAGGAATCAAGAAATGTTGCATCAACGAGGGAGCATCGTGGGAGAAAATCGTGACAGACGGATCGGCGCAGTCTAACTCAAGAAGGAGCTGTAGGCGTCGATGGAAGGATCGGTAAGACTCAAGGGCAACGAGGATACACAGGATGAAAGCCGGAGAGGAACAACGAGAATTCTTACGTCTGTGGGGAAAACATCTGAGGGGGGACTAAATCAAGAAGAAGAATGAATGGACTCAAAGGCTACACAGGATACACAGGATGACAATCGGAGAGGAGGAACAAGCTCGCTTTCGTCACCCGAAGAAAGGGGGGAATGTGAGGAGTTAAATAACTCCGCACAAATAAACACACGAAATACATGGAGAACTACATGGAGACCGGCCGCACTTTGGACTTTAGTGTAGTGCCGTGTGCAGAGGGCGAAAGGTCGAACGGTAAAAAACCGTGCACTTTGGACCTTGAAGTGGAGAGTTGGAGAGAGAGTTGGGAGAGTACTAACCCAGAGAGAGAGAGAGCAAAGAGAGGCGCCAGAGCGAGACGGCACTAGCCTGAGGGAGAGACGGGAGAGCGCAGGCGTGCCGTGAGCAAGGAATTAACGGTACAGCGCCGCACTTTGGACCCTAGAGTGGTGCCGTGCGCAGAGGGCGAAAGGTCGAACGGTAAAACCGTGCACTTTGGACCCTGAATTGGAGAGATGAAAAGGAGAGGCCGAGGATTAACGGGACCCGGAGGCCTATATAAGCGGGCTCTGCGCTGGAGTCAGGACCAGTCATCGAGCATCAAATCGCGAGTGAACAACGTTTAGTAAAGTCAAAGTCAAGGAGAAACAGCCGTGGAAAAACCAGCAAGGAGCAAGATCGCTACGTCAAGACGTTCGGGACCAAGCAAGTCTCCGAATTGCGACACAGGTAGCTGAGATCCTTCAAGGCAACGCACGGCTAAGTCTGCAAAACATCAAGGTTGGCCGTAGTACCGACCATCACGACTATATTGGCTGTGGTACCGATTAGTCCGGCTACGTTGGCTGTAATACCGGTCAGTTTGGCTGCATTGGCTGTAAATACCGATCAGGCTAGCTGTGCCGGCTGTAATACCGACTAGTTTGGCTTTAATACCGACTAGTCCGGCTACATTGGCTGTAATACCGATAAGTCTAACTGCGTGCGGCGTAACACCGATCAGTTGAGCAGGACATAGGCAGACTTGCCACGGGCATCCCACCAGCAGAGTGTTGGGCACGAGCATCAGACCTCAAGGGAGCAACGCAGGACAACGCAGCCACGAGTCGCCCAGGACATCGACGAGGACAAGCATCCAGGGACCGCACCGAGAACCAGACATCAGGTACGATCGCAACAGCCAGGAGGGAAGGTTCGGGTGGAACGTTCGTCTTTCTCTGGGCGTTTGCTACAGGGACTGCTGGCGTAAACCGGCCGTAGTACCGGAGCGTCAAAGGAAACTGAGTAGGCGTCTAGCGGGACCGGCCGGGACAGAGTAAGGGACAAGAGACAGGCGGCTGGCAGGACGAAGGTCTTGCAAGCGTGGTGCCTGTTCACCCTAGTCTGAGAACGGTGACGCTTCCCTGAGCCCAACAACCCAACTCCACGCCCTCGTCTACGAGTGGAACCTGCAGCGAGGAACCACGGATCGGAGTCGCAGGAGCATCGTCAGCACGAGTCACAATAATTATTGTAAAACCAGAGCCGTAAATAAACGCCTCCTTGAACTGAATTCTGAATTATATAAATTTGGTGGGACGAACACACAAATCTACTGAGCTAGCCGCACGATCTTCGTAGCGAGCAAACCGTAAAAAACAGTTCGTTACAGTATGCAACTGGAAGCTGTAGTCCATTTTTATTTTGAGTTAGGACTGCTCCACAAGCGTATTTGCTAGCATCTAGGATTATGCAAAATTCTTTGCTAAAATCTGGGTATTGCAAAAGAGTTGGGTTTATTAATGCCGATATAAGATGTTCGAAGGCGTTTTGGCATTCAGGTGTCCATTCGAATATTACATCTTTCTTACATAACCTTGTAATGTGACGAGAATAGTCAGCAAAATTTCTTATAAACCGTCTATAATAATTGCAAAATGCAACAAATCTTCTAGATCTGTCCGCATCATGTGGGACTGGATAGTTTTGAATGACGTCGTATTTTTTATCGTCGGGAATAATTCCTTTATCTGTGCATTTGTGTCCTAAGAAAGTGACTTCATGCTTGAAAAGAGTTTGGCGCTATTTTTAAACCAAATGGTAATCGCGTGAATCGATACGAACCATTGTTTATTGAAAAGGATGTTATATCTCGTGAACTTTTTTCCAGTTCAATTTGATAAAAACCTGACATTAAGTCAAGGCATGGGAAATATTTTGCTCTACCTAGTTGATCTAAAATATCATCGATTCTAGAACTAGCCATGTCCGTCTGTCCGTCTGTCTGTCCGTCCGTATGAACGCTGAGATCTCGGAAACTATAAAAGCTAGAAGATTGGCATTTTGCAATGCCCTCATTTTTTTAAAGGTGTCTGGCGCCCACACCTTTAAAGATTTAGGAAATGTAAAAATGCAGTTTTATTGTGATTATCAAAACCTATCGAAATGTAGAAGAAATTTTTTAAATCGGACCATTCCTTAAAAAGTTATGACGGATCAAAGTTTTATTATATCCATCTCCCTCGCACTCCCTTAGCTGAGTAACGGGTATCTGATAGTCGGGGCACCCGACTATAGCGTTCTCTCTTGTTTTTTATATATACGGGTTCATCATCAAATAGTCTCAGCTTTTGTTTATAAAAATTATTGGTAGTGATCGATTCGGTTTCTAGTCCGAATACATCACTATACTGGGTGCATAATGCTGTAAGCTGTTCATTGAATTGAGGTGGGAAGTTTTTAGCAAGTTGGGACTATACAATTTTTTGTCTGGTTTCTAAATCCGTTTTTACTACTTCGTAGTTTGAAAGTGGTTCATGATGAATATTTTTGATATAAACTACTTGAAATGTGTTTGTGGTATTTAGTAATCTTATATATGCATTTTGGACTGATGCTATGGTATTTGCAATTTAGATACCATGCTGAATTTCTTGATTCAGAATTAATACGCTGTTTTCTTCTGAATTTGTTTAGATTTTTCGGACGACTTGGGATCTTGCTGGCAGAATTAGGGAGTTGTTGCCAAAACTGTCTATTGGAACATAAATCGGATATTTGAGGTTATTTGATCTTATTATAAGCCAGTCTGCAGACGGCTTGAAGTCTAATTGACAGTTGTATCTTTTGATAAAATCGATTCCTAGTATTCCATCCCATGGAATAGCGAATTGCATATTTACGATATGAAAATCATGTGGAATTATGTACTTAGAAGTTTAAATTTTTTTAGAAGTTAAGCCTTTTGATTTGGTAACTTCCTGACTTATACCATGTATGTTTATGATGTGATTATCTTGAATGTTTTGAAAATTATCGGAATCTTCCTTCATTATGGATATTTCGCGCCTGTATCTAGTAGAAAAACTAATTATTTTTCTGTTGCTAAGTTCATGAAGGTGACGAATGTATTTTGACTGAGATTTAAAGTGAGAATTTCGATGTTGTTTACTGACGTGTATTTAAAGGTGTTTGTGAGTTTCCCTAATTTGTTTTGGCTACCCTAACGTTGTTATTGTGGTTGTTGTTGTTACCACCATTACTGTTGTTGTATTCCCCACGACTGTTTCCGCCGCGGTTGTTATCCCCGCGGTTGTTTCCACCACGGTTGTTTCCACCACGGTTGTTGTTTCTGTAGTATTTGTTATTTTGGTTATTGTTATTTCTGTAACCATTGTATTGAATATATCCGTTATTCTGAGAGTACCTGGTATTGTTTGTAACTACCTCTGTTATTACCTCTACCGCGATAATTGTTTTTATACCCGTTACTCGTAGAGTAAAAGGGTATATTGTATTCGGGCAAAAGTATGTAACAGGTAAAAGGAAGCGTTTCCGACCCTATAAAGTATATATTCTTGATCAGGGTCACTAGCCGAGTCGATCTAGCCATGTCCGTCTGTCCGTCCGGATGAACGATGAGATCTCGGAAACTACAAAAGCTAGAAAGTTGGGATTACCCACACATATTCTTTGGCCTACACAGCGCAAGTTTGTTTCAGCCAAGGGCCACGCCCCCTCTAACGCCCACAATCGCCTAACGCCCACAATAAACGATTTTAAAAAGTGTCTGTCGACCACACCTTTAAAGATTTCGGAAAAGTAAAAATGCAGTTTTATTGTATTTATCAATACCTATCGAAATGTGGAAAAAGTTATGCCCGATTAAAAATTGTATATCTCCATCTCCCTCGCACTCACTTTGGCTGAGTAACGGGTATCTGATAGTCGGGGCACCCGACTATAGCGTTCTCTCTTGTTAAAATTATTACCGCGATAATTATTTCCACGTTGGGTGTACAACATGGAATTGCCATTGCCTGTCATTTCAGTATTACATTGTACGTACTTGGCGACGGCTTCATTCATGGTTGCAAAATTGCCTGCTTCCAATATTGTTTTGAGGCGGCCATGCTCACATTTTTTGACCAATGTGGTGATGGCTTCCTTAGTGCTGATTTGTCAGCGTGTTCGGCCGATAGACCTTCATCAATATACGAAGCTTCTAGGAACTTCCGTAGGTTGTCAATTTCTGTAGTGAATTTTTCTGCAGTTTTTCCTTTTTGGCTTGTTTTTTCCATTTTGGCTTTAACTAGTTGCAGTTTTTTTAATTATAGCTTCTTTTGTTGTTTCGTTTTGGACTCTGTATAATGTTGATCCAATTATTTTGGATTTGATAACTTTTACAGCCAAAATCTCGAATGTACCTTTCGTAGGCTTAACAAACTTCAAAGCTGTTACGAATCTCTGAAGGTGTATCCTTTGCCCGTTAAACTCCGGGATGGCATTCGATATTTCTTTAATGTATGCCCTTTGGGCAATTATCTCTTCAGCCATTGTGGTTGGATTTATTTCTACAATGCTGTTGTTAGAATCCGAGTCGGTCAAGTCCTGGTCTGATAATTCAGATTGAATAAGGACTGCCGGAATAGTAAGGTTGTTTATATCTTTTTCTTCTATATCGGGATCTGTAGAGATAGGGTCGTCAGTCTCAGCTTGTACTGGTGGATCTGATGATTCTGACTCTTCTCTAGTTTCTAACTTTAACGGTGTGTTTAGGATAGTTGGTACCGAAATTGTTAAGTCGTACTTTTGCTTTATAGCTATTAGGTAATCCCGTAATTTGTTTAAATATTTTGATACCTGAGACCAATGGGCTTTGTTTAGCCTGTCTCTCTGATCGTGTATTAGTATACGCGCTGTATTGAAGCGGTTTACTAATATTTCGGCATGCTTGTTTACAGTGTTTTGCTGTGCTGGCCGGGGTCTTGATAATGCCTTATAAGATCTGTCAAAATCGATTTTTAAATTATTTAGTTTATTTATTTATTTATTTATTCTCTGGTTGCTAGGTAATTAAAATTGCCTATAGCCTTAGTGTTTATTGTAGCTATAGCTGCTTATATCTTTTTCTTCTATATCGGGATCTGTAGAGATAGGGTCGTCAGTCTCAGCTTGTACTGGTGGATCTGATGATTCTGACTCTTCTCTAGTTTCTAACTTTAACGGTGTGGTTAGGATAGCTGGTACCGAAATTGTTAAGTCGTACCTTTGCTTTATAGCTATTAGGTAATCCCGTAATTTGTTTAAATATTTTGATACCTGAGACCAACTGGCTTTGTTTAGCCTGTCTCTCTGATCGTGTATTAGTATACGCGCTGTATTGAAGCGGTTTACTAATATTTCGGCATGCTTGTTTACAGTGTTTTGCTGTGCTGGCCGGGGTCTTGATAATGCCTTATAAGATCTGTCAAAATCGATTTTTAAATTATTTAGTTTATTTGTTTATTCTCTGGTTGCTAGGTAATTAAAATTGCCTATAACCTTAGTGTTTATTGTAGCTATAGCTGCTGTGGCCTTAAGCTACGTTTGTGCAGTATATATTTACATTTTACGTTTTAGCTTAAGTCTAGTTTTTACATAAGTTGGTATATTTTTATTTTTTTTATAAATTTAAAGGAAGCTAGGATATTTGAGGTGTTGGGGGTAAGGATTTCTGTTGGGTTTGAGGGGAGGATCGTACGCCTTTCTGGCGCAAAAAGAGGACACTCTACTAGAATGTGTTTTAATGTTATTCTTGTGTTGCAGCGCACACACTGCGGGGCTGCTTGTTTGTTTATTATATGTTCATGGGTGAGTTTACAGTGTCCGAACCTTCATCGAGCGAACTTAACCAACTCCTTGCGGTTAAAGTTGTCGTCTGGTTTAATGTTTTAGTTCTTTAATGTTAGTTTCTTGGGATTCATAAGTTTGTAGTGGTCTGATGTTTTTTCCCATAAGTATGTGAGTTTCTTTTTAAATTGTTGTTTTATGTATGATTGTGTGTCATTGTAATTGTAGTTATTTTCATATATTTGAGGAAGTAGGTGAGCTTCTTTCGCAGCTGAGTCAGCTGTGTCGTTTCCAGTTATATTTGTGTGTCCTGGGATCCACAATAATTTGATATTTGCCTTATGGCTATTAAGGATATCTCGGATTCTTGTCGTATAGAACGATTGGTTGCCAATGTTGGCTATTGACTGCAGTGAAGATAGTGAATCCGAGCAAACTACGAATCTCTGCTTATGTAATACAGCGTATTGGCAAGCAGCATAGATTGCTGCCGCTTCTGCCGTAAATATTGAGCTGTGTGCTGGTAGGAGTGCTATTTTTATTATATGTGTGTCAGTAGTGATACTATAGAATACTCCGTGTTCGGACTTTGATCCATCTGTGACAATCATTAATAACATAAAAAACGTTTCCCATGAATAGAGATGGTCATTTCACAAGGTAGCGCCATATGCAATTTCTTGGACCATGACTTTTTTCCCTTTTTTGGCTCTTAAAACCGCGGACGCAGGCGGACGCAGCTACAACTTTCGTAATATCAAGAAGAAAGTCCAAATAACGTTTTACGGAAGTATAAAAAAATAGTATTAAATAGTTTTTTTTTATTATCCATCAAAGTTGAAAAATATGGAAAAAATGGACGTTTCGCAAATAACGCATAACTAAGAGATGCGGATGGCAAACTGCAATATGTTTTACTTTTTTTACTCTTAACTAACACACCAATCCGTGGAAAAAAGAAGCAAAGCGATTCGATGCCTAATTTTTAAGAAAAACCCCCCGGAAGTGCGAAAAATTACCTAAAAACGGTGTGTTTTTTAAAGTGAAAAATTGTTCAACTTTGAAAGGGCATATCTTTTACAAAAATTTTTTGATTTGAAAAAGGGTTACATATTTGTAATAGTGGATCAATTACCTGTTGGTATGGGTCGCAACTTTCTAGGACAAAGTCGAAAAAGTGATTTATTGCACGTTTTTTGGCCCAAGGCGCCACTGTGCGTCGGGGAACTTTTTGGAAATCGCAGTTTAACTTGGGAATTCGTAACGAATCCAAAAATATAGCATCCATCGAGGTACATTTTTGATGCTGCATAGTGTTATTGTTTATATATTTTATATTTTGTCCAGATCATCATTTTATTTATGGCTCTTTTTGATATACATTTATTGTGAAAGGTATATGCCTTGTACAAAATAAATGTGCTCATAATGAAGACAATGATTGATAATACAATGTTCGTTAAATCTGTATTCATTGTTTTGGACTCGATTTTATTAATAACGTTTGCTGTCGAGTCTACTTGTTATACCCGTTACTCGTAGAGTAAAAGGGTATATTGTATTCGTGCAAAAGTATGTAACAGGGAGAAGGAAGCTTTTCCGACCCTATAAAGTATATATATTCTTGATCAGGATCACTAGCCGAGTCGAACTAGCCATGTCCGTCTGTCCGTCTGTCCGTCCGTATGAACGCTGAGATCTCGGAAACTACACAAGCTAGAAAGCTACCCACACATATTCTTGGGCTTCCTACGCAGCGCAAGTTTGTTTCAGACGATGGCCACGCCCCCTCTAACGCCCACAATCGCCTTAAACGATTATATATGTGTGTGTGTCTGTGTCTGGCGCCCACACCATTAATGATTTTGGAAAAGTAAAAATGCAGTTTTATTGTGTTTATCAATACCTACCTATGTAGAATTTTCAAATTGGACCATTCGTTAAAAAGTTATGCCAGATCAAAAATTTTATATCTCCATCTCCCTCGCACTCACTTTGGCTGAGTAACGGGTATCTGATAGTCGGGGTACCCGACAATAGCGTTCTCTCTTGTTAAGTATTAATTTTGCAAAGTTTGAGAAAAATGATATTATTTATAGCAATAATATTAAATTTTTGTTGTTGTTGTTGTTATTAATTTGTTTTTCTATTTTTTTTAGTGTATTCTTATTTTAGATATGGTTATCCTATGTGCTCTTATATTATGTATGGCCATACGTGATATATTTATGAAAGAAAAATTGATTATGAAATAAAGAGTTTTAATCTATCTTTATGTACTATTTGCTTATTATTTTTATTATTTATTATAGTTATGTTATCTCTATCTCCTATTTGTTCAACCTTATAAGGACCTGTATATTTCGAATCTAACTTATGTCCTGTTTCATTTCTCAATAAAACTTGTTTTGGTAGATTTGAAATTTTACGAAAAACTAGCTCATATGGACAATAGTCATGTGCCATATATGGGGTTGTATTAAAACAATATACGAAGTATCGCATCCATACATACATCCCAATCAGTTTTGTCAACTGAGATGGATGAACTACTGAACTCATTAAGTGTTCTGTGGCTTCGCTCCACGGTACCTACTGTCTAATGGTGGTGTGCAGTTAATGTTATGTTTTGAATATATAAATATTTACAAAGATCTTCAATAATTGAATTTTTATATTCTGTTCCCATGTCCGTAATGAACGTCTTCATTGGACCGTACTTTAGAATACAATTTTCAAATTTAGCTTTTGCTACTGTATATGCATTTTTATTTGGTATAGGTATATCTACTAGGTATTTAGTTAAATCGCAGATGAGTGTTACTGCGTATTCGTTCCCATTATTAGATTTTGGAAGTGGACAAATAGTATCTACAATAACTTTATCGAAAGCTCTTTGTGGAGTTTCGGTTATTGTTACTGGGGTCTTAGTATGTTTAGTCGTTTTCGACTTTTGGCCAATTTAGGACATTTCTTTATGTACTCTTTTAAGTCTTTATACATATTTTTTCAGTAATAGTGTAAATGGACCTTGCCCAAGGTTTTTGTAATGCCTGTATGACCGTATGACCACCTTGTATTGGAGCTTCTTCTTTTTCTTTATTATTATTATTTATTAATTTTTATTACGGTCACCGGGTTGAGTAGCGCTACTTTAAGTGATTTTAATATATTATTGCCCATAATTTTAAAATGATCAATTGAAACATGTTCAAAGATATTTTCCCACGGTGCCACTTTGAGTTGGCTGACTTTGTGAGTACCGGCCTGCTTTTCAAGCCTTTGAAAGAATTGACCTAAGTCAATGGTTCCATTAGTATACCAATCGCTAACATCATATCTTGCTGTAATTTTCTTTCCGTGCTTAAATAAACACCTCTTATTATTTACATGCAAGGTCACTACTTTGCGTACTTCATCATTATTAATGACTTCATATACGTTGGGCTTTGAAGCTTTCTCTATAGATTGCTTATTCAGTTCTATTTGTTCTTTTCCTGCGCAGGATTTTTGTCTACTTTGGTTTCTGGTAGTGATGTGATGGTTATTCTAGAGAGCGCATCGGCTACATAGTTATCTTTATCTATTAGATACTCTACCGTAAAATTATATTCCTCCAATTCAAGTCTCATTCGTGTTAGTTCGGAACTGGGACTTACCATTGAAAATAAGTAGGTTAGTGCTCAATGGTCTGTTTTGACAGTGAAGTGTCTACCATAAATATATGGTCTGAAGTGTGTTATTGCCCAATGAACAGCTGCTAATTCTTGTTCTGTAGTGCTCTTGTTGCTTTCACCTTTCGTAAAGAATCTTGATGCGTTTGCAACTGGAAGCTGTAGTCCATTTTTGTTTTGAGTTAGGACTGCATCTGTGATTATGCAAAATTCTTTGCTAAAATCTGGGTATTGCAAAAGAGTTGGGTTTATGAATGCCGATTTAAGATGTTCGAAGGCGTTTTGGCATTCAGTTGTCCATTCGAATTTTACATCTTTCTTACATAACCTTGTAATATGACGAGAATAGTCAGCAAAATTTCTTATAAACCGCCTATAATAATTGGAAAATGTAACAGATTTTCTAGCGCTGTCCGCATCATGTGGGACTGGATAGTTTTAAATGACGTCATATATTTTGTCGTCGGTCAAGAATCCTTTATCTGTGCATTTGTATCCTAAGAAAGTGACTTCATTCAGGAAAAAGGAACATTTTTCAGGGTGTAACTTTAGGTTGTGTTGCCTACATTTCTCGAAGACATCAGTAAAGTCTTGAGCATGTTTTTCGGAACAACCTATGACTATTAAGTCATCCATATAAAGTAATGCTTGCGAAGGTTCTAATCCAGAGAAAGCTATAGTCATCATTCTCTGAAAAGAGTTTGGCGCTATTTTTAAACCGAATGGTAATCGCGTGAAGCGATACGAACCATTGTTTGTTGAAAAAGATGTTATATCCCGTGAACTTTTTTCCAGTTCAATTTGATGAAAACCTGACATTAAGTCAAGGCATGAGAAATATTTTACTCTACCTAGTTGATCTAAAATATCATCGATTCTAGGGAGTATAAATTTATCAGACTAGAGTTTTTTATTAATTTGACGATAGTCAATTACTAATCGCCATTTTTTATTTTCCGAATTTGGAAGTGACTTTTTTGGTACTAACAAAAGTGAGGTATTATAAGGTGAACAGAGGGTTCCACTATATTATCATTGATGAGTTTTTGGACTTGTTTTTAAATTTCGTCCTGTTGACTATGAGGATTTATATTATTTTTTATACAAACGGGTTCATCATCAGTTAATCTCAGCTTTGGTTTATAAGAATTATTGGTAGTGATCGATGCGGTTTCTAGTCCGAATACATCACTATACTGGGTGCATAATGCTGTAAGCTGTTCATTGAATTGGGGCGGGAAGTTTTTTGCAAGTTGGGATTATACAATTTTTTGTCTGGTTTCTAAGTCCGTTTTTACTACTTCGTAGTTTGAAGGTGGTTCATGATGAATATTTTTAATATAAATTACTTGATCTGTGTTTGTGGTATTTAGTAATTATATATATGCATTTTGGACTGTTGCTATGGTATTTGCGATATAGATACCATGCTGAATTTCTAGATTCGGAATTAATACGCTGTTTTCCTCTGAATTTATTTCGATTTTTTGGACGACTTGGGATCTAGCTGGCAGAATTAGGGAGTTGTTGCCAGATCTGTATGCTATTGGAACATAAATCGGATATTTGAGGTTACTTGGTCTTATTATAAGCCAGTCTTAAGGCTTGAAGTCTAATTGACAGTTGTATCTTTTGATAAAATCGATTCCTAGTATTCCATCACATGGAATAGCTAATTGCATATTTACGATATGGAAATCCTGTGGAATTATGTAGAAGCTTGAATTTCAATAGAAGTAAAGCCTTTTGATTTGGTAACTTCCTGACTTATACCCTGTATGTTTATGATTTGATTATCTTGAATGTTTTGAAAATTATCAGAATCTTCCTTCATTATGGATATTTCCGCGCCTGTATCTAGTAGAAAAACTAATTCTTTTCCTGTTGCTACGTTCATGAAGGTGACGAATGTATTTTGACTAAGATTTAAAGTGTGAATTTTGATGTTGTTTACTGACGTGTATTTAAAGGTGTTTGGGAGTTTCCCGAATTTGTTTGGGCTACCCTAACGTTGTTCTCGTGGTTGTTGTTGTTACCACTATTACTGTTGTTGTTTTCCCCATGACTGTTTCCGCCACGGTTGTTTCCACCACGGTTGTTGCTTCTGTAGTAATTGTTATATTGGTTATTGTTATTTCTGTTATAACCAATGTTTTGATTATATCCGTTATTCTGAGAATATCTGGTATTGTTATAATTACCTCTACCGCGATAATTGTTTTTATAATTATTACCGCGATAATTATTTCCACGTTGGGTATACATAATAGAATTGGCATTGCCTGTCATTTTAGTACTACATTGTACGTACTTGGCGACGGCTTCAATCATGGTTGCAAAATTGCCTGCTTCCAATATTGTTTTGAGCATGGCGCTCACAATTTTTGACCATTGTGGTGATGGCTTCCTTAGTGCTGAATTTGTCAGCGTGTTCGGCCGATAGGCCTTCATCAATATACTGCAGTATGTTCACATATCGAATGCACACTGCACTCAGTGTTACGCATCGATTTAAGTACAGACACCTTATTTGGCATTTTGCATTTGGCCAAAATAACAAAACACAAATACATTTATAAACCTAGCAGTTCCCGAGTGCCCGGTTATATGACCGCCCTCGAATGCGTGGGAACTGCAGTGTCAGCATATTTGATATGTGCGACCGCTTTGACGGCCAAGTGAACATAGTATCTCTCTCTCTCTCATATTTAAGCACAATTATACACAAGCGTCGACCGCAGCTCTGCCGGCGTCTCTGCCGACATAGCCGGCCGATCTTAACTTTATGCAAACATGTAATAGAATTAAGAATTCAGAAATGAAAATAAAAAGCCACTGAGTCGCTCCCAATTCAACAGAAACTATTTTAAAAAGTCTCATAAAGAAAGTCAACACATGGCGACCGTGACTAAGGTTGTAGTTGAAAAAAAAAACATATAATTTAGTGTGAAAAATGTGCGTGTGGGTGCGAGTGACGCAAATAAATGCACAAAAGCGAATGAAAAGATCAGACGGGGGCGGGGGCAAGGCCTCAGCGAAACAGTGCAAATATAACACACACAGCACACACAACTATAACAACTAAAAACGAAATGTTAGAGCAACATAAACTTTTGAGCTACAGCAACTAAAGGAGCAACCCAGCAACCAACAATCATAACAAGCAACAACCAAATGTCCGAGCAACATAAACTTTTAAACTACAACAAATAATGGAGAAACCCAGCAACCAACCAACTATAACAACCAACGACACCTGTGCGATGACCGGTACCGGTACCGCCTGAGCCCAGAGGCCCCGGACAACGAAAATTTAACAAGTGTGGAAGGAATGGCAAATCCTTCTACACCAACGCTGGAAATATATAAGTGCGGAAGGTAATCCGCCTTCTTCACCTTCGTGGGCGACACCTGCTCCTATTGAGCAAAGGGATGCACAGAGACTGGAAGTGTATCCCAACGATAGATGAAATAGCCTGTGCAGCCAGCACCGGTCCCGTTCGGCGCGCCAAGCCGGACCACGGAAAAGTGAACCGACAGCGCTTCCAAGAGCGCCCAACATTACTTTTTATACCCGTTACTCGTAGAGTAAAAGGGTATATTGTATTCGTGCAAAAGTATGTAACAGGGAGAAGGAAGCTTTTCCGACCCTATAAAGTATATATATTCTTGATCAGGATCACTAGCCGAGTGGAACTAGCCATGTCCGTCTGTCCGTCTGTCCGTCCGTATGAACGCTGAGATCTCGGAAACTATAAAAGCTAGAGGATTGGCATTTTGCATGTATATTCTTGGAGTTCCCACGCAGCGCAAGTTTATTTCAAAAAGGTGCCACGCCCTTTCTAACGCCCTCAATCGCCCTAAACCACTTTTTGAAAGGTGTCTGGCGCCCACACCTTTAAATATTTTGGAAAAGTAAAAATGCAGTTTTATTGTGATTATCAATATCTATTTAATTGTAGAAGAAATTTTTCAAATCGTACAATCCATTAAAAAGTTATAAGCAAAAAATTAAACAGCCACTAGATGACGCGTGCATATATTAATTTCTCCTCTCGCTGAGTAACGGGTATCTAATAGTCGAAGTACTCGACTATAGCGTTCTCTCTTGTTTTTTATATAAATTTAAGCATCTGCGATGCAAAAATAATATTAATAATGTTGTACAAACCAGGCAGTTTCTAGCTGCGGGTCTTCATTTTTTTTACCTAGGTAAAAATATATAAAATATATATGTAAAATATATAAATACCTCAATAATACGAAAAAAATATACATACATAAATGCCTAAATCAAGAAAAATAAGTAAAAAAAAAAGAGGAGGACAGAAAAATTTCCTAAATCTCAACATTAAGGAATTAAATAGGCAACTTTATGATACAAAATCAACCCCAGTACCATGGGAAGAGAACATAAAAATTAAAAAAGAATTAGAAAACACATATAGGGAATTACAAGCTAATAAAAATAAGCAGGACATGAAAGAAGCGAGGAAGCATAAGTGCCCTCCTGATTGTAAAGGACCTTTCGAAAACCCTAATTGTGAATATACATGTTTAAAAAAATGATATACTAATATACAGTAAAATTTAATATATATGAAAGTCTTATTTAAAAGCAATTCAATATCCAAAACAGATCTTACAAACGAGACAGAAAAAATACCCAATATGGGATTGGTAGAAATTAAGTCAGTGGATTCCACTACGTTAGCAGCAATAAACAAAATTGAATAACAAAATATTGATTTCAAATTAACGAATATTTTACTATCAGTAATTGTTTTCTTTATGAGCGCTTATCTCTATATTAATAAAGGAGAAATAATAAAAATCTAAAAAAATTACATTAATTCGGAGAATAATTATGATCAAAAAATTTATGTGAAAACTAAAAAAAATTTTTATGGAATATAGACCTTGCGAAACGTTTTCAAAGTTTTCTTAAAAATTACACATACGACACGTATAACAGTTCGAATTTGGACGAGAGAAATCGTTTTCCCATTTCTAGTCTTGTCAAATTATGAATTTCGTTGGAATAATTGGTTAAAAAAAGGGAGAGAAAAACATAAAATGAATTGTTGAAATCTATGCCATCTAGATTAAAAAAACTTTTTAATCGAAGGCAACAGTGCATATGGGTGATAAACTTTAAAGCCAATTCGCAGACCCTGAAACGCGATTTTTTCAAAAAATGTCTTTTTGTATACCTTAAATAGCTCAAAGCGCACCGAATAGGCGGGTGAGAGTAGGACCTTAAAAATGTCCATACAAATGTGGACCGCCCTAATGTACATATGTTCTGCTGGCGCTCTTTGCATAAAGTCGTACATGTATGTGTGTATGTCATGCTGTCGCACTTTAAGTGTGACCGCGCAAAGTAAATTTAGGTGTGACCGCGCAAGGGAAAAAATATAAAAATTCCACAGTCACAGCAGATTTAAAATGCGCGGTTAAAATATCGATTATATCGAAAATCGATTCTTTTGCACCATTTTTTTTTAGCCAAACGTTAAATTTTAAAAAGGTTTTCCTGTCTGCAAAATCACGCTGCTTCACACACAACCACTAGATATGAGTGTGTGTACGTGTGTGTGCCCATTGCAGCTGACTAAGGAATTGAGATTCGTTTAGACTCAAATTCATGATAACACTGATATCCTTTTGCTAAAAGAATATTTCATTTACATTCTTACAGATTTTTGTGTTTTAAAATTCAAATCGCATTGAAAATATTAAAAGAACACTAAATATTCAAATCAATTGATTCTCTTGCAAACAAATGGAAATGTTTAAACAATTTGATTCACGGCATCCCCTTCCACCTGTCTTCCTGTCGTTATTAATATAATTATAATTAAGGTGAAAAATGAATGATAACAGAAATAATAATTCTAAAATGCGGCTAATATCCAATTGATTTTTTTTACATTGCTTCTCATACATATTGGTTTCCTTTATAAGAGTTTTCTACTGTGGTAGCAAAATCGCCAGGAGTATTTGGTTATTATTTACCTTTTCGTTACCTATGTGCATAAATTACCTTGGCTTCATCTTAGGTAATTAATTAATTATCAAGAAATAACATCTTTAAAAGAAGTAAATGTAACTCGGTTTAAATAGTTTTAAAATTTATTAAAATTAGAATTGGAGACAATAATTTTTTCAACTGCGAAAATCTTAAATCGTAGATCTTAACCAAAATTATCATATTTGTTGTTGGAGAGCTATGTATATCTTTAAGCAATTCGTTTTCATTTTTTTAAGAAATTATGTTTATTTTTTCCTTAAGAAAGATTTAAAAAAAAAACACATAATGGGGTTTTTCAAGTTTTTGTATTTTATTTAAGTAGTTTGTATAGGACAAAATACTGTTCTTTTCACCGAAATTAAGGAAAAAAGTTCTGATAAAATCTTTTCTCAGTTTATAGGCTAAAAATTAGTCATTTTTTAAATTTAAAATAAGTAGCTTCATTTTCAATTTTAGTTTCCGCAGGCGAAGCTGCGGGCTACCGACCCTGCTAGTATTTTATATAAGGCCTATATGTTCCACAACAAATGTGTATCAAAGAGAGCCATTAACAGAAGCCAGTTTAATGATCTGGATAAAATCTAATTTAACAAGCGCCAAACAATTATTAATAATAAAATACACAAAAAAAAAGAAAATTAATTTAAAACAAAAAATTAAATTTTAAACAAAAATTTTATATGTACGAGAATTAAAATAACCGTTTAAAAAAATATAAAAATCATTAAAACAAAAAAGAAAATTACTAAAATGAATACAACAGAGTGCCTTAGAGTTACATTGGCTAACGAGCCAAATTTTGAGAATAGGGTATTAGCCCTAATTAGGAACAGAGCAGAGCCTCTATTAATTGCAGATTTTGAGTATGAATACATGAATAGGTACGATCTTGAATTCTCTCCAATTATTCATTGCAGCAGAACGCAAAAGGCAATAGTACTGTCTACCGTGAGAAACTGTAAAGTATTCTCCGAAATCGACATACACCCAGTCCGAGGACATATTAACGTGCTAAAAATAATGCACAAGTAAAAATAAAAAAAAACAAAAATGACTAACAATTTAATATGGAATGGGAGCAGTTAATACTTCATATCCGAGAATTAAAAGAAACATTTGAAAAGTATTACAAATGTGTAAGCCAAAAAAGGCAAACACAAATAGAAACAGTAGATAAACATGCAAAAATTCTTGTAGACTCTTACAATAATGCAAGAACCCTAGTGCATGAAAATAGGGAAATAATTAACAAAACAAACTTATCAAAATTATCCAAAATATTGATAAAGTTGCGGGCAAACCTAATAGCTGTCAAGGATAAGTATGATTTAAAAATATATATCCCGAAAATTTTAAATACGCCTTTAACATTAGACCAACAAAAAGTCCTAGCAGAAGAAGAAGATTCAGATATAAGCAAAGATATCGACATAAATGAAAAAGATCTACACGATCTCTCAGTACCTGCATTTATTAAAGCAGTAGAGTCAGAAACAGAAGAAGAGGAAAATATATATTCAGATGTAAATATAGTAGAAACAAAAGAAAACATAATGGCAGATCCAGCTGCCCAACAGGCATATATTAAAGATATATCAAGTGCCATTCCGGAATTTAACGGACAAAAACTACACTTGCATAGATTTGTAACAGCTTTGCAGCTGGTTGACCTGACAAAGGGAACGTTTGAAGATTTGGCTGTAGAAGTCGGCAAATCAAAAATTGTAGGATCTACACTATATAAGGTTCAAAATGAACTAACGATAAACGCAATAATCCAAAAACTGCAAGACACTATTGTTGGAGAAACATCTGACGTTGTCAAAGCAAAAATGGCTAAAACAAGCCAAAAAGGCAAAACTGCTGACAAATTTACAAGCGAAATAGATAACCTACGAAAGCTCCTTGAAGCTTCATACATTGACGAAGGACTACCGGCTGAACATGCCGACAAGTTCAGCACAAAGGAAGCTATAACCACAATGATCAAAAATTGTGAGCATGGCCGACTTAAGACTATCCTAGAAGCTGGCAACTTTTCAACAATGAACGAAGCCTTCACGAAGTACATACAGTGTAGTACTGAGATGACAGGCAACGCCAACTCGATCCTATACACACAAAAAGGAAACAACTATCGTGGTAATAACTTCAGAAATAATTATCGCGGTAGGGGTAACAACAGAGGTAATTATCAAAATAATGGATATTACCAAAACAATGGTTATAACCAAAATAACGGTTATAACCGAAACTATAATAACCAGACCAACAATAACTACAGAGGTCGTGGTAATTATAGAGGAAACAACCGTGGTGGTAATAACAATACCAATACAAACGCAAACAGACAAAATAACAACAATAATGTCCGACAAGTACAAACAACTTCGGAAAACCAATAAAGCCCCTTAAGATAAAAAACCCAGTAATGAATACGGTTCACACTATCAATCTTAACTTCAATCTTTTTATTTCGCTTAAAAATGAAAACACAAATAAATTATATACATTACTAGTTGATACAGGTACAGACATCTCTTTAATCAAAGAATCCTCAAATAAAATGATTAAATTTCTTTCAGCCAATGCAAAATCTTACTTCGCTACTTTTGTATGGGTTGTCAATCTTTTCGTGTTTGTTTAAAAGTTTTCATTTCATTCAAAACAATTTGAATTTGAAAAAACGAATTGCAGCTTACAAACAAATATATTTATGCGAAAATTAAATTTGCATTGATAACATTGTAGCTGATAGAAAGCATAAAATTTCACGACTCTCCCTTGAATCACATTCATTTATCTTATTATTTATCTCAAAAAATTATATTAATTTTCATTGATTTGACAATGAGATGGGAAGTATTAAAAGAGGGCTATAAAAAAAAACACTTGGTCTCCTTTACCACAATTCGTTTTTTGGGAGTGAGAAGGATGTAATGCGGGTGTAATAATGAGCGTTAGGACAGTAGCAAGTGTATTCGCAATTTTAAAACCACAAACTTTGAAATTTTACTTTAATCGTTTAAAGGGGGAAATTTTTACGACCTATTTCAGCAAAAATTTAAATTGTAGTACCCTCTTCAAAAATTTTAAGTACTCCTATGAGCTAGCAATCCAAACAAGGGTTCTTTGTTTTTCTAACATATCAAGTAAAAGCTTAAATTGGCTATCTGAGCGCGCCATGTTGACATCGAAAAATTAACGAGCAACCGGTATCAATACTTTATTGCTAAACTCATGTAAAGGTTTAGAAGTTTCCTATAAGTCGGTCGACTTTGTCCCTGATGTTGATAATGCGGTTCATTACCCTGTTGAATTTTTAAATTCTTTAAATTCAGCAGGAATTCCGCAGCATAATCTGTCTCTTAGGATTAGAGCACCTGTAAAGTTATTGCGAAATTTATGTCCCCCAAAGTTATGCAATGGGACACGATTGCAAAA
Organism: Drosophila pseudotakahashii; assembly: GCA_035046095.1. Classification (NCBI taxonomy): domain Eukaryota; kingdom Metazoa; phylum Arthropoda; class Insecta; order Diptera; family Drosophilidae; genus Drosophila; species Drosophila pseudotakahashii. The sequence continues at coordinate 21,340 of JAWNOE010000173.1, read as the reverse complement.
AAAAGGTCTTCATATCCAAAGCAACAGTATTTACGGGATCCGCGAAGGGGGAAACAGGATCCCATTAATACCTTCCGCTATGCCGTTTCAGTTTAAGAGGCTACAATTTTCTCTTTAAAGTTTGCTTTGCAATAACTATAAATAAATCGCAGGGGCAGACTTTAAAGCTGGCTGGACTAGATCTTAGAGAAGATTGCTTCTCTCATAGACCATTTTATGTCACATGCTATAGAGTTAGCTCTGCCAGTAGCCTTATGATTCTCGCTCCTAAAGGATCTTATTAAAATTTGGCTTACGCAAAGATTTTAAAGTAATTATTTAAAAAAAAACGCGCCAATTTTCCTGGAAATAAGAAAATCCGGACAACCGTACTCCAACTAATTTTAAGCGTACGAAGTCGCTCCGGGTATAGCTAGTAGAAACTATATAAGGGAGACACGCCCAAAAAACACCCGCATAATGCAAATGCAAATTTATTTTCTTCCGGAAATTTTTAAGAAAAAAATATAATTTTTATTTTCAAATATTTTATGATCTTAAATCTTTATTGAAAATATTATTAACACAAAACAGTTATTTAGTTTTACTGATACATTACTGATCTCGGCTCGGGTCCATATATGACTGCCTGGGACGCAATACTTTTGGCTTCAATCGTGAGAGTTTAACTTCGAACGGAAGCTTGAGTTTACTTTACGATTGGTTTATTTATCTTAGCAGGACGGTCAAGCGCGGCCCTCGAAGTTAACGAAAAAGGCGAAGGCAGAATCTTAAACAAAGGCAAAGGCAATGTAGCTGAGCTTGAATTTAAATAGTTGTTTATTAATTACATAATTCGAACCGTTTCACGGGTTGGATAACTCTCTCCCTTTTAAAATGGATTTCGCTTAAACGATCTCTTGATTCTGTTAAAAATATCACTATGCAGCATCAAAAATTTACCTCGAAGGATGCTATATTTTTGGATTCGTTAGGAATTTCCAAGCTAAACTGCGTTTTCCTTCAAACTTTTAAAAACACAGGGCGGCAACACTACTACTATTTTGACCGCAGCTGTATACTTTTATGTTTTTTGACTATGTTTTCTAAAATTTGTTTCTGCCTTAAAAAAAATCCTAAAAATTTTCTAAGTATGGGGTTTGAAAGATAAAGAGTGTATCTTTTAAAAAACTTTAACATCGAATCAAACCATGCATCCGTTTGCCTCTGAGATCTCTGGAAAGTTGGCCAATTTCAGCATTTTTCGAACTTTGAGGTCCTTTTGCTAAGAATCCTTGCGTCGCACAGTGGCGCCTTTTGACTTTTTTTTGGTAATAAATCATAACTTTTGAACCAGTGAAGATAATTGAATGATGTAAACGGCAAATGATAGATAATTGATCCACCATTCAAATTATTGCTTGAGACAGGGAGTGGGCGTGGCAGAGGCGTACTTACAAATCGGCAAAGTCAGAATTGAAAAACAAATAAAAAAAATTTTTATACCCTTGCAGAGGGTATTATAATTTTGGTCAGAAGTTTGTAACGCAGTGAAGCAGACGTTTCCGACCCCATAAAGTATATATATTCTTGATCAGGATCAATAGGGAAGTCGATATAGCCATGTCCGTCTGTCCGTCTGTCCGTCTGTTTCAATACCGTTTGCGAGCTCAGTTTAAAAGCTAGCGCCTTGACTTATACAGTCGTCATGAAACATGTGTACGCAGATCAAGTTTGAAAGTCCGATTCCCTCTCGACGTCTATATCCTATAGCTCCCATAGGAACAATCGGATATAGCTTTCACAAAATGAAGATATTTCGCTCAGTGTAAGAGCTATTGACAAGAATCTTTCTAAATCTTATTATTTTACGCATACCTTGATCAGGGTAAAAGCGCGTGCCGATCGGACGTCTATATCTTATAGCTCCATAGGAACAATAGGGTGAAATCGGTCAAAATTTGTCGTTTTTCAGTATATTTCGCGCAGAATATAAGCTATTCCCTGAAACTTTCGAAATCGTATTTTTTGTGCGTACCTTGATCAGGGTAAAAGCGCGTGCCGATCGAACCTATATCTTATAGCTCCATAAGAACAATAGGGTGAAATCTGCAAGGGTATTAAATCTTCGGCTTGCCGAAGTTAGCTTCCTCCTCGTTTTTTTTTAATGTTGTTTTGTTTAATTTATTTTTTTAAAAAAAAACAGTTATATGTTGTTTTGATTCTACATTCTACTATATGTACCTGTACATGTAAATTATATTTTTTGTATCTGGCCCGGCGGCGGTACCGTTCCTGTACGGGCCAGTGGTAGAAGGGGTATAGGTAGGTTGCTCGCTAGCTGTAGGGCTGCCAATTGATATATTTCTCCCACGAAGTCCACTCGGTGAGTATTAGACTTCTTCGAGGTTCCCGTGCAGCCGTCACTGTGTGGGTAGCCGGCTGGCTGTTATCATCTATTGATGAGTTAGGATGATTACGATGGAAGGGTGACTGCCCTTCTTCACCTGCTGGCCTAGAGACCCAGTCAAGTTTGGAATAATAAAGTATCTAACGGCAGTTGCCGGAGTTATTCAATGAATGAGCTTGTGCTCTTTATTCAGCTTCTAGAATGGAACTGAATACAAATTCTGGACTTAAAGCTAACAGAAGCTAACTCATAGCGGCCACGCAAAAGTGCTGTGTCTGCCGGCTATGCACGAGCATCCGGTCAAATGCTGTGTCAGCGATTTGGCCGGTGCATGGTATTCGGACAGCCGGTCATCGACTCTGTCCGGTTGACTTTAGTTAACTACTCCCCCCTCAAGATTGAGGCCGCACTCGACCGACCCTATTTCGGCAATCACCTCCCTTAGTTGGATCGCTGATCTTCTGGCTCTGGTGAGTCGCTGATAGGTGAGACCGACACAAATCAATGCGCAAAATATTGCTCCTGCGATTAGCGCTACCATGTGTGTTCGATTGGTATTAATTTCTTCTCCGAACTTCTGAATATATTCCAAATTACGTTCACTTAAACGATGAAGGTAGGGAAGACTCAGAGTGCTTCGACTGATGGTGATATTCAGAGAGGGCGAATTGGCTACCCCCGCAGTCCTCTTCCGGACAGTGTCGTGATTTACGAACAGGGTTTCGTTAACGGTGGCGCGTTCATCGAAAGTGACAAGGTGCGTTCCATGTACCCAGACGCTGGTTCCATTGTCCACCTGCACTTGGGCTGACCGGTCATTGATGATGATGATTCCCTCGTCGACGTAGGTGATTGGATGTAAATCACTTGGCTGGGTCTCGCAGTGCGCTATTCCACCTGCATGTAGCTCTCTTGCGCACGAGCTCTCCGCCGTTAGTCGACAAAAGGTGACTCCTGGTGCCATCGAGCAGTTCTTAATCAAGTGGATTTCTTCGTTGCACTCGGCTACTGTATTACCAACTAATCGTAACATCACATTATGGTGTGCTACGGGGAAAATTGTGATTTTCTTAAATGCTAGTTTGACCTTAGGAAATTTAATGATGAAGTGTAAAATGTTATCGGATTGTAGAACTTTTACGGACGCAACAGACAAAATGTCCCTTATGGGAGTGTCGGTGGGCTCCTCAAGCCAAACATTCTCTAAGTCTGCATGGTCTAATATATTTGGACTAACCATATTGATTTTTGCAAGTGTAATCGCAAGTACTAAGTTCTGCAATTCCATCATGATCATCCTGTTCCGAGCAAGCAATGTCTCATATAAATGACCAGTGTCAACTTGTGAATTTTTAGCTGATTTCAGGATTTGGTTGACTGTTGCGTTAAGCTTATTAATTTGATCTTGTACTTTATTGTTAATTTCCACTTGTCTATTGTTTGAGTTAATAAGTTGCAACTCAGTAAATTTGATCTTTTCTAAATCTTCTGCGTCTGGTGTTCCTGCCACTATCTTTAACATTGATCCTAAAAAGTCTAAACTCCTGGCTACCCTGTGGTGCACGCCTAACGAGTCGAGCAGGTCGCGAAGGTGAGCTGTGTCCACATCCAAAAGTTTTTTCATGTGTGACTGGGGGAACATATCGCTCATATTTTCTGTTTCTTTTACTACGCGCCTGTACTCTGAAAGGTTCGCTGAATGTCTAACGAATGCGAACTCCTCCCACACTAGTATTCGACCGTCAATAATGGGGATGTACCTGGCCTGTGAATAGTCTGTGATATGCGCCGACGCCATGGTTAAGAAGAAGAGAATTGGGATGATTTTGGACCTGTGGAATGAATTCGGAGCTATATTTTTGTTCTTGACAAGGTTGCCCACCACCAACGGAAATTAACTTAATCTTAAAGAATATTTTATCAGCTATGCTTAGAGCTAGTAAAATTCTTGCCAATTGGCAACAAAGAAAAAGAGAAGGTAAAAACTTTTTTTTTTATTTGATGTTGTCCTTGTGGACCACCCTCCCCTTGATGAGGACTGTGGTCCCCATGTCCGCTTCCACAATCTTCTCTTCACACAATGGTGAGAGTTTGTTTCCTAGCCGCCTGTTGGATTTTACCAGGACTTTTTCACCAGCTTTGAACACCTTGTTCTGTCGGGCAGCATTTTCCCTGTTTCTGAGCTTGTCCTGGGCTATTTTGATCCTATCCTGAATTTCATATTGTGGTTGATCCGACTGTGTTTGAATTACGTCGGCTGGCCTCTTATCGATGACCGAATGGATGGATTTATTGTATCTGGCTGTGGCCAGCAGGATTAGTTCGACGGTGTCACTGATGCCTTTATCAATTTTAAGGCATCTAGCAATCTCTACTAGAGTGCTGTGGAAACGTTCCACTTGTCCGTTTGAGACACTGTGGAGGGGCGGTGCATTCGAGATGCTCACGCCGAAATGGTTCTCCAGCATGGACAAAATGGTGTGAGAATTCAACGATGGTTCGTTGTCACAATATATGACCTTGGCTTTTGGGAAAACATTCAAGAGTTGTAGCAGTGCTGGTTTAATGTCCTCTATGGTTCTAGAGGGGATTGGCTGGACCATCGCATTTATCCATTTATCCGTTGAGAAGATGTCTATGTGTAATATTTCCCCAACCTGAGATGGAACTGGCGTTTCGCCGAGCTCGTGTTTCTTTGGATGACGGTCGTATTTTGCCTTAGCGCAGGTTTTACAGTTAGTGACGATTTCACTTGCTAACTTGGTCATTTTTGGAAAGTAGTATTCTGAAAGTACTTGCTTAACATTTTCCTGCGCTGACCTGTGAGCTCTGTTATGCTCGGCTGTGAGGATTTCCCGTCTTTCATCGACTGCAAAAATATCCGTAACACGCTTCTTGCAATGCCAGAACTTGGTGGCTGGGAATTGCCGGACCAATACATCCTGAATCATCGCCAGCGTGTGAAGGTCGCAGTGAATGGCGTTTACGCCTTTTGGGACAATCGCGTCTGCAAGTTCCTCAAGCAACGACTCCTTGCATGTGAAGTCAATGCTATGTCGTCTCTTGTTTCCGAAAAGAACGAAGCTGCGTTTAGAGGAAAAGCGTGCTTCCTCCAGAGTTATCTGGTTTTGAAAGCAGTTTAATGGCTTATCCGTAGTTTCAATGATATGCGTGAGTGACATTTCACTGTGAATAGTGGCCGCACACGAATAAGCTTCTTCCTGCTCTACAACGTTAAGTTGCTGTCTGGAGAGGGCATCTGCGACGAGGTTATCCTTGCCGGGCTTATAAAAGATTTTAGCGCCGGACTCGTCGATGCGAGCTTTCCACCGTTTGATTTTCGCATTTGGATTAGATTCTGCCACCGCGAAGGTCAATGGTTGATGATCAGTAAAGATGTTTATATCTTTGACTGCATATAAGTAGTGACGCAGCTTGGCCAGTGCCCAAATTATGGCTAAGAGTTCCCTCTCGTTTGTGGCGTAGTTAACCTCCCTATCTTTCAATGTCCTTGAGATCATTGTTATTGGGCGTCCCTCTTGGGACAATACTGCCCCAATGCCATAGGCCGAGGCATCTGTCGTTAGATCAAATGCCTTTTTGTAGTCGGGGTACCTTAGCATCACGTTGTCGGATGCCAAAATATTTCGTAGTTTCTGGAACGCTTGTTGTTGCGCCTCACTGAAATGAACCGGAATGTTTCGTGACCTGTGTCTACTAACTGCTCCGTTTTCCCCCTTCAAGATGTCCGATATAGGCCTCGCTATTGCTGCGAAGTCCTTAATGAAACATTGATAATAACTGGCTAAGCCTAGAAATGATCGTACCTCAAAAACATTTTTGGGTTCCGGAAATTCTTTTATGGCCTTTACCTTTTCTGGGTCTGTTGTAGCACCGTTACAGGTGACTATAAACCAAAGGAAGCTCACACTTTTCTTAAAAAATCTGGACTTTTCTCCCGACACTCTCATGTTCGCATCGTACAGGCTCTTAAGAACCCAATCCACGTGCCTAATGTGAGCGTTCTCATCCTCCGAAAAAATGATTACGTCGTCAACGTAAACATAGCAAAACTTGCCGATCTGCTCTCGTAGGATGTCGTCGATGGTCCTCTGAAAAATGCTGCCGGTATTTTTGAGACCAAACGGTAGTCTGCGGAATTCGTATTTCCCCCCATTCACCGAGAAGGAGGTTTTCTCACGGTCTTTTTCCGCGAGAGTAATTTGGTGGTAGCCGGACTTTAAGTCCAGCGTTGAGAAATACTTGGCTTTTCCCAAGTTTCCTAATATCATTGAAATGTTCGGCATGGGATAACGATCAGGTATTGTTCTTTCGTTCAGTTTGCGAAAGTCCAACACTAACCGCATTTTTTTGTTCCCAGACCGATTTTTGGATTATGCCGTTTTTAAGCAGATCGTCAATCTCTTTGTTGACGAAATCCGCCGCCCCCATGGGGTAAGGGTACAATTTGGTGTAAATGGGCTCTTCATCGAGAGTCCTTATGGTAGCTATTACCGACGTATTATATGGCAGGGCTTCATTAGGGTCAGCGAAGGACTTTTTTCTGTCCTTTAGCATTTTCTGGAACGCTCCCTTTACTAAAGGAGGTGCCTCTGAGCAGTCCACCTTAGTAAAGTTGACGTCTGGGCAGGTGTGGAATGAAATCTGTTCCACCTCTGTGCCCCATTTAAGTTGACCTGAAGCCAAGCATAGTGATACCCCTGCCTGTTTCAACAGGTCGAGGCCTATTATCCCGTCAAATGTTTCTAAATCCCGTAAAATAAAAAATGCGGCATTCGTGTTAAACAGTGCTACACAGCATTTCTCTGCGATTTTGGTCTTGCCGTGAATGGAATGAACTGAGAATTTTGATTCTACCGGGCGAACGCCTTTCAACCCTTTATGCGGTCGAATGAAATTTTTGGACGCGCCCGTGTCAATGAGGAACTTCATGTTCACCCCCGCTACTCTGCGTCCGATGACGGGTAGCAGGGATTTTCCCCTAAAAAATTTATTGTGTCTGAATCGTACTCGTAAATTGAGTCATCGTTTATTCCCGCAGCTGCGACAGAGGCAGCATCGGCATATGATTTTACGACTTGTTCGTCGTTCTGAACGACGTGATTAACCCTCTGTTGTTTCTTTGGGTTACCCGTGCGATCGGAAGTCGCGGGTCTTCTGTTCTGATAAGTAGGGACTTGAACAGGGTGGATTACCTTGGAGACGGATGGATCTACATCCATGGGCTCCTGCGTATTTTGAAACTTGTTGTTGCGCGGCTCATTATGAACCTGCGCTTTAAACGTTTTGCTATAGTGCGGGTTTTTACCGACACTATTTTGTGGCTCCGCCTGTGCGGGTGTCTTGTCCTGTTGACGACTTTGAGTCTTTGGACTTGACTTTCGCTCCTCTTGGCTTCTTGCGAACGTAGTCGCGAACTGATACCTCTCGTGGTTTGATTCCACTTCTTGTGCCAGGGCTAGGGCCGATGGCATATCCTTCGGCTTTGCCGAGAAAAGCACGTCAGTGAGACTGCGTTTTAAGCCCGAAATAAATACCCTTAGCGCGTCGTCACGGAATTTTTCACATAGAATTTTCGCCATACTTTGTTCGTAGGACATGTTAACTTTGTTGGTCAATAAGGTCAGCTTTTTCTCAACCTCATCGTAGTATTGTAATAGGGTTAGGCTACCCTGCCTGAGGGTGCCTAGCTCTTGTTCGATGACGTGCATCGGTCTTTTGTCGCTGTAAGTAAAATCAAGACGACTTACGATCGCGTCGAAATTTAACACAGTTCCAAATGAGGATAGTACTGCGTCGGCAGGTCCCCTAATTTTGCTTCTAATAATAATTACCGCCTGATAGTGGCGTGAGCTACCATCATATCGTCTGAATATGTGATATGCGGCCGTGGCCGCCTGTCTCCAAGAAACATACGCTTCTTGTGCCCCCGCGAATTCGGGTAGGCATTTGACTGCGTCGAGGGGCTCGCTACACTGAACGTCATCCCTGATTTGTATGGCCGCGTATACCCTAATTTCTGGGGCCGGCGCCGGTGCTTGGGCTGCGGCGGGTGCCACGCGTAATTCTGCCACCTCGCTGGCCAGTGTATTGATAGTTAACCTTAGTTGTTCCTCCCTTTGTCGATTTAAGGCGGCCTGCTCTGTCAACGCATTGTCAATGGCCGCCTGCACAACCAGCCTAAGTTGCTCGGGATCCATCCCACTACCTGCTGGGGGGTCTATTCCCGCGTTTATCGGAGTTGAGGCCCGAAGGGGTTCTTCGTTATCGGAATCTGAATCGCTCGGGTACTGGTCAGCGTTTCTATACTGACGAAACTGTGCATTCATGGGCTTGAATACCCTAACGATATGCGAACGTAAGCAATTAAACAGAAGAACAACAAAGACAAAAAGACAACGAGGAATGCGGGGTCATATTTCTTTAACACGGCGAACGGGTGGTTCCGTTCACTAAATTCAAAACTAGCGAATATAGTGTTAATAGCAATAATAAATTGATATGAATTATTTGGGATATAGCGTAAATAAGAGCGATGTGTTGTATAACTCTTGTTGGGAAAAATTTATCTGCAATACCTAAATCGTCAACCAAATTCTGATTCCAAAACCCTGAGTCCGTTGTAACTCTTTTATTTATTATTTATTAAGGCATTGATTTTTCACACGGAGTTGCAGAATTAGTTTTTATAAGTAAAAAGTTATTGTTCTTTTTAATTAAAAATTCTTTTAGAACATATATATTTTTTTAACTGTTTTATAACCTTGTGCAGATTAGAAAATATTTAAATAAGAGGCTCACTTACATGTTTTTTTCTGTGTGTGTGTGGTGTGTTCCCTCAAATTTATTCCAAAATTAATTTACTTTTTATCCACAACCCATATTGGGTTATTATAGGGGGAGACCGATTTTTGGATTATGCCGTTTTTAAGCAGATCGTCAATCTCTTTGTTGACGAAATCCGCCGCCCCCATGGGGTAAGGGTACAATTTGGTGTAAATGGGCTCTTCATCGAGAGTCCTTATGGTAGCTATTACCGACGTATTATATGGCAGGGCTTCATTAGGGTCAGCGAAGGACTTTTTTCTGTCCTTTAGCATTTTCTGGAACGCTCCCTTTACTAAAGGAGGTGCCTCTGAGCAGTCCACCTTAGTAAAGTTGACGTCTGGGCAGGTGTGGAATGAAATCTGTTCCACCTCTGTGCCCCATTTAAGTTGACCTGAAGCCAAGCATAGTGATACCCCTGCCTGTTTCAACAGGTCGAGGCCTATTATCCCGTCAAATGTTTCTAAATCCCGTAAAATAAAAAATGCGGCATTCGTGTTAAACAGTGCTACACAGCATTTCTCTGCGATTTTGGTCTTGCCGTGAATGGAATGAACTGAGAATTTTGATTCTACCGGGCGAACGCCTTTCAACCCTTTATGCGGTCGAATGAAATTTTTGGACGCGCCCGTGTCAATGAGGAACTTCATGTTCACCCCCGCTACTCTGCGTCCGATGACGGGTAGCAGGGATTTTCCCCTAAAAAATTTATTGTGTCTGAATCGTACTCGTAAATTGAGTCATCGTTTATTCCCGCAGCTGCGACAGAGGCAGCATCGGCATATGATTTTACGACTTGTTCGTCGTTCTGAACGACGTGATTAACCCTCTGTTGTTTCTTTGGGTTACCCGTGCGATCGGAAGTCGCGGGTCTTCTGTTCTGATAAGTAGGGACTTGAACAGGGTGGATTACCTTGGAGACGGATGGATCTACATCCATGGGCTCCTGCGTATTTTGAAACTTGTTGTTGCGCGGCTCATTTTGAACCTGCGCTTTAAACGTTTTGCTATAGTGCGGGTTTTTACCGGCACTATTTTGTGGCTCCGCCTGTGCGGGTGTCTTGTCCTGTTGACGACTTTGAGTCTTTGGACTTGACTTTCGCTCCTCTTGGCTTCTTGCGAACGTAGTCGCGAACTGATACCTCTCGTGGTTTGATTCCACTTCTTGTGCCAGGGCTAGGGCCGATGGCATATCCTTCGGCTTTGCCGAGAAAAGCACGTCAGTGAGACTGCGTTTTAAGCCCGAAATAAATACCCTTAGCGCGTCGTCACGGAATTTTTCACATAGAATTTTCGCCATACTTTGTTCGTAGGACATGTTAACCTTGTTGGTCAATAAGGTCAGCTTTTTCTCAACCTCATCGTAGTATTGTAATAGGGTTAGGCTACCCTGCCTGAGGGTGCCTAGCTCTTGTTCGATGACGTGCATCGGTCTTTTGTCGCTGTAAGTAAAATCAAGACGACTTACGATCGCGTCGAAATTTAACACAGTTCCAAATGAGGATAGTACTGCGTCGGCAGGTCCCCTAATTTTGCTTCTAATAATAATTACCGCCTGATAGTGGCGTGAGCTACCATCATATCGTCTGAATATGTGATATGCGGCCGTGGCCGCCTGTCTCCAAGAAACATACGCTTCTTGTGCCCCCGCGAATTCGGGTAGGCATTTGACTGCGTCGAGGGGCTCGCTACACTGAACGTCATCCCTGATTTGTATGGCCGCGTATACCCTAATTTCTGGGGCCGGCGCCGGTGCTTGGGCTGCGGCGGGTGCCACGCGTAATTCTGCCACCTCGCTGGCCAGTGTATTGATAGTTAACCTTAGTTGTTCCTCCCTTTGTCGATTTAAGGCGGCCTGCTCTGTCAACGCATTGTCAATGGCCGCCTGCACAACCAGCCTAAGTTGCTCGGGATCCATCCCACTACCTGCTGGGGGGTCTATTCCCGCGTTTATCGGAGTTGAGGCCCGAAGGGGTTTTTCGTTATCGGAATCTGAATCGCTCGGGTACTGGTCAGCGTTTCTATACTGACGAAACTGTGCATTCATGGGCTTGAATACCCTAACGATATGCGAACGTAAGCAATTAAACAGAAGAACAACAAAGACAAAAAGACAACGAGGAATGCGGGGTCATATTTCTTTAACACGGCGAACGGGTGGTTCCGTTCACTAAATTCAAAACTAGCGAATATAGTGTTAATAGCAATAATAAATTGATATGAATTATTTGGGATATAGCGTAAATAAGAGCGATGTGTTGTATAACTCTTGTTGGGAAAAATTTATCTGCAATACCTAAATCGTCAACCAAATTCTGATTCCAAAACCCTGAGTCCGTTGTAACTCTTTTATTTATTATTTATTAAGGCATTGATTTTTCACACGGAGTTGCAGAATTAGTTTTTATAAGTAAAAAGTTATTGTTCTTTTTAATTAAAAATTCTTTTAGAACATATATATTTTTTTAACTGTTTTATAACCTTGTGCAGATTAGAAAATATTTAAATAAGAGGCTCACTTACATGTTTTTTTCTGTGTGTGTGTGGTGTGTTCCCTCAAATTTATTCCAAAATTAATTTACGTTGAGCGCCAATTATATTTTTTGTATCTGGCCCGGCGGCGGTACCGTTCCTGTACGGGCCAGTGGTAGAAGGGGTATAGGTAGGTTGCTCGCTAGCTGTAGGGCTGCCAATTGATATATTTCTCCCACGAAGTCCACTCGGTGAGTATTAGACTTCTTCGAGGTTCCCGTGCAGCCGTCACTGTGTGGGTAGCCGGCTGGCTGTTATCATCTATTGATGAGTTAGGATGATTACGATGGAAGGGTGACTGCCCTTCTTCACCTGCTGGCCTAGAGACCCAGTCAAGTTTGGAATAATAAAGTATCTAACGGCAGTTGCCGGAGTTATTCAATGAATGAGCTTGTGCTCTTTATTCAGCTTCTAGAATGGAACTGAATACAAATTCTGGACTTAAAGCTAACAGAAGCTAACTCATAGCGGCCACGCAAAAGTGCTGTGTCTGCCGGCTATGCACGAGCATCCGGTCAAATGCTGTGTCAGCGATTTGGCCGGTGCATGGTATTCGGACAGCCGGTCATCGACTCTGTCCGGTTGACTTTAGTTAACTTGTATACCTGTTGAATAATTGGAAAAGGCTTCACTCGTTATCCGCTTGAAAATCACGTCCATCACTTACGAATCTTTTTTCACAACTGACGCTCGGATGATCAGAGAAGTCGGTAACCGGGCATCGTCGGGGCGGAGTGAGGCCCTTCGTCCTACTTCGTTTTTTTCTGTCGTCAACATTTGGTAGCCGAAGGAAGTCAATGGCTACTTTCTTATATCAAGGGACGTCCATTTCGCATATTCAAAGGCGATTTCGCCATTAAATACGTAGAAAATGTTTTGGCTGCGACGGCAAAACAAACATATAACCTTAGATTTTTCTCTTTTTAAGAAAAATTATTTACTGAATTTTTTCCATCAAGAAAGGTTTTCTATATTTAAAGGCAAATTTTCTAATTTTAGGAATTTTTTTTTGTTCCGTTTTTCAAGGGTAAGCCGATTCAATGGCGAGATTTCTAAAATTGAGAAATTAATTTTTTTGAGTGTATGGGCCAAAATTCAGATTCTGGGCCGGTTTTAAAGATAGAAATTTAAAATTTTTTGTATGTACTTATAAGACTAAGATGTCATTTCGGTTTTTGTTGCTTTTTGAATCTGAGCACATCTTCATCCTCCGCCCACGCCCTATATATAAATTTAAAGGAAGGATTTAAACAAAATGTTATTTGTGTGTTGGCGAGACTGTGATGTAGGATGTCCGGTTTTTGTTAAGTTTTTAATTCGACCATGTCTGCATGCACCGCCCACGCCGCATATGTATGTACATTGAAGGCAAGGATTTAAAACAAATGTATTTGTTAATAAAAACTTAATATTGAGAATGCCTTTCGCAAAAAAAACTGACGTATATTATTTTACTTGTTATTTTTTGCCAGAGTAGAAGCAGCATGCAAAAGCAATGGCATAGAATTTTATTTTACTTTCGCCAATTAATTACCGAAATCATAAATTTTTTAATTTTGTCAAGAAAAACCAAAAATGCTATAATTTTCAGATAAATTAAATAAGATCTATGAGTGGTGGCCAATGCCAGCTTTAATGGGGATTGTGCTTCTTTATATTTGAGCCTTTTGCAACCAGGTTTATCAATAAACATGGCCACTTATAATGTTTTTTTAATTTTTTAAACCCGTTACTCGTAGGAGTTTAAAGGGTATATTGTATTCGTGCAAAAGTATGTAACAGGGAGAAAGAGGCTTTTCCGACCCTATAAAGTATATATATTCTTGATCAGGATCACTAGCCGAGTCGAACTAGCCATGTTCGTCTGTCCGTCTGTCTGTCTGTCTGTCTGTATGAACGCTGAGATCTCGTAAACTACAAAAGCTAGAAAGTTGGGATTACCCACACATATTCTTGGGCTTCCTTCGCAGCGCAAGTTTGTTTCAAACGGTGGCCACGCCCCCTCTAACGCCCACAATCGCCCTAAACCATTTTTTGAAAGGTGTCTGGCGCCCACACCTTTAAATATGTTGGAGAAGTTGGAATTTCAGTTTATATTGTGATTATCAATGTGTATCAAATCTCAAGGAGATCTTTTTCAAATGGGTTGATGAGTTAAAAAGTTATGAGCAAAAAATGAAACAGCCACTAGATGGCGCTGGTCGCTTTGACGCGTGCATATATTTAATCTCTCTCCCACTCCCTTTAGCTGAGTAACGGGTATCTGGTACGTTAGAAGTACTCGACTATAGCGTTGGCTCTTGTTTTATCAATAAAAAGTTGCAAAAATGATTAGTTTTGCGATTTTAAGGATACATTTGGTAATAACTTGGCGTTTTTACCCTTTTGCGACGTTGTGCCATTACTAAGTTATACTCCACAGGAACACAAACAAACTTGTTATTATACCCGTTACTCGTCCAGTAAAAGGGTATATTGTATTCGTGCAAAAGTATGTAACAGGGAGAAGGAGAGGTTTTCCAACCCTGTCGAAAATATATATATTCTATATCAGGATCCCACTAGCCGAGTCGAACTCACAGTGTGAGTCTGTCCGTCTCACCGTCCGTATGAACGCTGAGATCTCGGAAACTATAAAAACTAAAGGATCATCATTTTTCATGCATCTTCTGGAGTTCCTACGAAGCGCAAGTTTATTTCAAAATGGCGCCACGCCCCTCTTTAACGCCCTCAATCGCCCTACACCATTTTTTGAAAGGTGTCTGGCGCCTACACCATTAAAGATTTTGGAAAACTAAAAATGCAGTTTTATTGTGACTATCAATACCTATCGAAATGTAGAAGAAATTTTTCAAATCGGACCATTCGTTAAAAAGTTATGCCCGATCAAAGATTTTATATATCTATCTCCCTCGCACTCCCTTAGCTGAGTAACGGGTATCTGATAGTCGGGGCACCCAACTATAGCGTATCTCTTGTTTTAAGCTAAAAATGAACACATATAAAACCGTTCACAGTTGGACAACAAGTCATAATAATCAAAACATGTAATCTAAATTAATGAAGGAGTAGCAATAAAAAATATGCGGTAGCAAATCCCACCCAGAACGGATTGACATAAAAATCTAAAAAAATTAAGTTGATTTGGAGAAAAATTAGGAGCCGGGTGTGAGGTATACATTAGAACCAAAAACGACCCCCAAAGGCCCCAAAATTCGATTTGTTTTTTTTTAATTCTTTCTTTTGCCATTTTTCTGTTATAAATGTTGTAAAAATGATTTAAAAATGTGATGTCATAATCTTATGGCATACCCGCAAATAACTGCATTTAAATTTTATGGAAATTCAGCCTCCTTTACGAAGTCCCCAATATTTTCAAATTTTGTTTTGCATTCTGACGTCACGGCCTCCACATATGTATGTATGTATGTTCTGCTGGCGCACTTTGCATAAACTCGTACATGTATGTGTGTATGTCATTCTATCACACTTTGAGTGTGACCGCGCAAGGAAAAAAGATGAAAAATCCACAGTCACAGGCAGATTAAAATACGCAGTTAAAATATTGTTATACGAAAATCAATTATTTTTGCGCCATTTTTTTTTAGCCAAACGTTAATTTTTAAAAAAGATTTTCCTGTATACAAAATTCTGTCTCGATCGGCTTCAGAATTTGGAAACAGTTATACAGTCGAAGTTTTCCTTAAAGTTATTTTTATTTTTAAAATCCAAGAACCCGATCAGCTCAGACGATATGTTTCCAAACTATCTATTAGTTTTCAAACGTTGAGTTATTGACAAACTGTGGATTTGTAAAAAACAAAAAAAAACATTAATTCGCTCCGCTGCGTACACACACACGCACTAAATATGTACTAGCAAAAAAATACGTATTTGACACACATGCACTAATTTGTGCATGTGTGCGTGTGTGTGCGCATTGCAGCTGACTAAGGAAGTGAGATTTGCTTAGATTCAAATTCATGATAATACTGATATCCTTTTGAAAAGAATATTTCATTTACATTCCCCAACAGATTTAATTTTCTTACAGATTTTTGTGTTTTAAAATTCAAATCGCATTGAAAATATAAAAGAACACTAAATATTCAAATCAATTGATTCTCTTGTTCCTTACACGTGCCTGAAATTGTTTAAACAAATGGAAATGTTTAAACAATTTGATTCACGGCACCCCCTTCCACCTGCCTTCCTTATTTATTAATATAACTTATGCAAACAAGCCATTAGAATTTCCAAAGATTTAAAAAAACACAATGGTTTTTCAAGTTTTTGTATTTTTCTTAAGTAGTTTGCATAGGACAAAATATACCATCTTTTAGCCAAAATTAAGGAAAAAAGTTCTTATCAAATTTTTTCTCGGCTTATAGGTCGAAAGTGAGTCATTTTTTAAATTTTAAATAAGTAGCTTCATTTTCAATTTTCGTTTCCGCAGGCGAACTGCGGCTACACACCCTGCTAGTCTAAGATAAATTTATAAATACCTTCGCCACGATTTTCCATTATCAGAAATAATTATCCAAATTGTTACACCACAAAAAAAGCCGTGAAAGTTTGCAAAGATTTCTGACTAATTTACGCACACAACAAAGTCAATCGAACAGCTGACTTTGTTCGTTTATTAACACTATAGTGTAGTGTAGTAAGAAATCTTTGATAACGGTATTTGTCTAATTAGGGTATGTAAATTATTATTTTATTTAAAAAAAAAAAGTAAATTTTATGCCATAAATTTGACTTTTTTCCCATAGTGCATTGCTAAATTCTCCTTCACAGGACGGACGAGAAAACGGCCCTTAAAAGAGCGAGTTTTACCAGAGTTTTTGCATATTTTATAATTTTTTTTAACATTGACGAGGTGTAACTTCTGAATTTAATGACTGGAACTCAACGACATGTATAAGAAAGTTGAAGGACATTCTATTACCAGTAAAATTACAGAAATAGGATTATCAGAAAATAAAAAACAAGAGACGCTATAGTCGGGTGCCCCGCCTATCGGATCCCCGTTACTTAGCTAAAGGCAGTGCGAGGGAGATGGAGATATAAAACTCTGATCGGGTCTTTGAACTTTGAACAGATAGTTTGATTTAAAAATGTCTCCTACATTTTGATAGGTATAACTAAACACAAAAAAATTGCATTTATACTTCTCCAAAATCTTTAAAAATGTGGGCGCCAGACACATTTTAAAATCTTTTAAATCTTTCCTGCGTCGGAAGCCCAAGAATATGTATGGTGATGCCAGTTTGTAGTTTCCGAGATCTCAGCGTTCATACCGACGGCAGACGGACATGGCTAGATCGACTCGGCTAGTTAGGTTAGGTTAGGTTAACCCGGACGGCCCTCACGGGGCCACGCATAGGCCAGTATGGCCCTTAGTTGTCCGGTTGTCGCGCATGAACCTTGAGACAAGTTACGAGGTTTTTATGTCCATAAGGATGAGGTGTTTTTGGCGAAGGCAAGTAGTTCTCTGGTTCCCTTCTGGAGGCGTCTCCTCAGTGATGCCAGTACTTAAGCTCAGAGGTGTCTTTTTCTCGCTCTTGAGAGAGCCGGGCAGTTGCAGATAAGATGTTCAAGGTTTCGATCGCCCCCGACTCATCACATTTCCTGCAGGCGCGGCTGTTGTGTTTACAAGTGTTTTGCGTGTGATGCAGCCAGCAGTAGCGTGTAAGGATTCCCACTAACAGTCTGCAGTCTTTATTGGTAGACGCAGTACATACTGGCTGAGTTTGTCGTTGGCTCTATGCAAATAGTTCTTGAGATCCGGCAAGTCTTGGTATTTCTCCACCTGCTTTTTGTCGCGTGTCCGCCTGCTTCTCCAGGGCGCTTTGGAGCGTTCGGAGGGAAACAGGCACGTTCTGCCGTTCTGTCATTCACCAGCTCTCGCCCTCCTTTGCAAGACGTCAGCTGTCTCGTTGCCATCGATGCCCTGGTGACTGGGAACCCAATAGATCCGCACTGACTTTGTCGTGCTCAGGTTGTCTGATGCCTCCCTGCTCGCCATCACATTTTTGGAACTGACTGTTGACGATTGCATGGATCTTATCGCCGCTTGGCTGTCCACGAACAAGTTGACCACATCGTGTGGTCGGTTTATACTTTGAGCCACTTCAGCAGCTTTCCTTATGGCGAAGACTTCCGCCTGGAATATGCTGCAGTCATTGGGTAACTTAAAGGACATCCTTATTTCAGGGTCCGTACAGTATAACGCCGCTTGTCTCCTCCTTCCATCTTGGAGCCGTCCGTGTATATATTCAGGTGTTCAGTCTGATCCCGACCCGTTTTCCAGTCATCTGGGCCCATGAACGAGGTTGTTTTAACCTCCGGGCACATTTATTGGGGGTATATGGTCCGTTTGTTTGATCATCTTCGGCCGATTGAACTATGCCCGAAGCTTTTCGCCGTCATGTTACCTAATACAACTAGACGTTGTGCTGCCTTTCCTGCAGTCAGTTGTGCGTGGATGTCTATGGGGTCGACTCCGAGGATCGTTTCGAGAGCTTTAGTTGGGGTTGACTCAGCGCCCCGTTATGCAACCAATGCCTGCCGCTGAATTCTCTCCATAAGCTCGGTGTACGTCGTCTTTTCAGTGGCTTGCCACCGCACTTAAAGCTCCATACAGCAGAGTCGGACGCACCACCGAGATGTAGATCCAGTGCATCGGAGCAGGTGGCAGCCCCCATGTGCTACTAAGCATCTTCTTGGATGCATATAGCGCAATGGTGGCTTTTCACCCTTTTCACTGCATTGGGTCTCCATGCCAGCTTGCAGTCCAGTACTGTGCCTAGGTACTTGACCTGTGTTTTTTGGTGTCAGCCTGGTTACGCCGATTTTGGGGGATCCATTTTGTGGTACCTTGCGTGCTCTTAGTCAAGAGAATGAGGTCCGTTTTGTCCGCATTGATACTGAGTCCCACATTTTCCGCCCACTCACATATCCCCCTAAGTGTTAATTCCATTATCGAGCTGAGGGTCAATGGGCCAACTCCCGTAATAATTATCCCTATGTCGTCCGCATAGGCTGTTCTTCGGGCTCTCTTCTGGAATCTCTTGATTAGATCGTCGACCACCAAATTCCATAGGAAAAGCAGAGGACCCCACCTTGTGGTGTGCCTCTGTGTGCTCCCTTTACCATGGAAGCGGTGCCCCACTCTGAATATACCCGCCTGCAACTAAGCAGGTTTCTTATCCAGAGGCCCATTGCGGGGTCGGTATTGGTTGCTTCTAGGCGATCCATTATAGCATCCGTCTTGACATTGTTGAATGCTCGGATATATCTCCAAATATCCAAGCGCATATTCCTTAATGTGTAGGGCTCTCTCAACCATTACTACTCACGAGTGTAGTGCCATTTCCACAGTTTCCCTTTGGTGTCGGCATACTGGTTGGGTGACTTGAGCCTCCCTACATCATTCCTGATGTGTAGATCCAGCAGCTTCTCCAGTGTCTTGAGTATGAAAGAGGTGAGGCTTATCGGCCTGTAATCCTTGGGGCTCGCGTCAACTCCACTTTCCCAGCTTTTTTCGGAAGACAATCCGAGAGGTCCTCCATTGGATTGGGATATAGCCCGTGCTTAGACATGCAGAGTATATTTCATATAGCCATGGGGTGATCCTTTCCTTGGTCGCCTGTAACATGGCTGGAAATATTCCATCTAGTCCTGGTGCCTTGTAGCCCGCAAAGGAGTCTATGGCCCAGTTGATTCTAGTAGTTGTTTGATTAGATAAGTAATGGGGGGCGTTCTTCGCCGGTTGCTATGTCTTGGTGCGTGCTGGCGTCTAAGACATCCGTGGGTCCTTGGAAGTCCGATAGCCCGTAGCTGTAAGGGCCACTCCACTGCCCTCAGTCCACTGTCCGTCGGTGTCACGTTTGAGCTGGCTCTGTATGGTAGGTTGCTTTGAAAGCAGCTTCCGGAGTCTGGCGGCCTGTCCGGGGACATTCTCAGAAGTTTCTCCCCGAGCTTCTCTGTGCCCTGCGTGTTTCCTTCTTGTAATCCCTCAATAGGATTTTGTATTCCCTCTCGTTAATTGATTCTCGTCGAGTCTGCCTTCTTGGCGATCTTGAAGAATTCTCGGAGGTTGTGTCTATTGAAGTTTAAGTTGCCCATTCCACCGTGGTCACCTGGTCTTCTTCCTTGTTCTTGAGGTCGGGCATGATGCGTGATACGCATCCGGTCATTCCTTGGACAGGGTCTCTAGGGACCTCTCTATGTCTCTCTCGGATTTTACTACGCCTCAGCCAGGGGTTTCGAGGTCACTGTCCTTGTAAACTTTTTCCAGTTCGTGTTCCGGAGTTGTTTCCCCAGACAGCTACCTTTTAATTGTTGTTGAATTCATACCTGAACTGAATATACCTGTCGTCCGAAAAAGATGGCGTTTTTAGGACCTTCCATTCGGAGACCAACGTACTATCTCCCTTTACAAGTGTTATATCTAGCACGTTTGACGAGGTGGGACCTACGAAGGCGGGTGTGCTCCTCCCCCACGTTTGCTATATAGGCATTGGTACATAGAATAAAGTCTACGAGTGACTCACCTCTGTCGTTGATGTCCGAGCTTTTTCCCCACACGCTGTGGTGTGCATTGGCATCTGCACCAATCAGGAGTTGGTCATCCTTCGAGCATAGCTCCACCAAGCTGCTCAGCTCGTCTGGTGGCGCCGATCTGTAGAGTGCCATGTCCCACAAAGCTGTACAAAAAGTTCACTGCTCCTCGCTTTCTAGCATCACCGCAGTCAAGTCGTCAGAGCTGTAATGAGGCATAAGGTTAGCATGGATACCCTTCCCGACAAGTACGGCGCTCCTCTTCCTTCTTTCATTTCGTGAGTAGAATGTATTGTAGTTTGAGGACCTTCGTCCGGCCGCGGATGTTGCCAGAGGCAATCCATCAGCTATTTGGACCAAGGCTATGTCGACGGGCCCTTGCTCTAGGGCAATCAGGAGCTCCGCCGATGCAGAGTCTGCTTTTATGAAGATTGAGCTGCAGCACCCTCAAAGTCATGGGTGGCTGGCTCCGTCTCCCCACTCGACGGGTCGGCTATCACAGTAAGGTCACCGTCCTCTTCGTCCTCCGAGTGGTCTCGAGCAAGTTCCTGGGCGGCATCCACGATGGCTTCCAGACCTAGGTCCTTTTCCACCTCGCCTGCCTGCAGGATGTGTGCGCCTTTTGCTGTCGTTGGGGGTTTCGCTTCTTTCCGAGGCGCAGGTAGACGCTCCCCGTGCCCCACGCCGTCTTTCCCGAACCTTCGGTCTCACGAATCCTCCGCCTCCTTGTTGATTTGGAGAACCACACTTTGGCCCCCCTCGTTCGGGTCCAGGGCTGGCCATGTGCAGATCTTTCCAATTCGCCGTTGGGACGTCTGGATTCTGCCGTTGAAGCAGCTTTTTCAGCACCCAATCCCCTTCGATCTGGGACGCGGGGAAGAGCACTTTCGCCTTTGGTATGGTTGGGATTTAATTTCCTGTCCCACCTCTCTGGCGCCCTCCCACAGCGCCTCCAGTTGGCAGACCGTTTGCGTCAGCCACTTCCTGGTCGGATCGTCGTTGCACTTC